>DWJZ01001628.1:0-22497 GCA_018249125.1 Asbolis capucinus
CACAATCTCAAGGTTGGCTGTTAGAGAATGCTATTTAGCATTAAGTCCGCCTGTTGTAACATAATATTTTGTTGAAGTAATAAAGTGTAAATAAATAAATATATGTAACTCTAGAAACTTTAGTCATTTATTCTTCATTTTATTCTTGTCGACTGAGAAACTGATGTCATCAAATACTTTAACCCATGTGGCCTATATAAAAAAGATCAGTAGTTATCAATAATTGGCTAATTTAACTACGACAAATTAATACAATACGTACGTACATATTTTGGTGTATTTGTTTTGTTTTAGGCCGCACAGAAGGAAACATAGCTATGGAAGCTGTGTAGTCAGACTAGCACTTATCACTTCCTTGTGATAATCACCGAATACGTAGTAAATGAGTGTTACAGAGATCTGTCGGTCTGTACGTGGAAGGCTTTCAGGAGGAACTATTAGGTACTGACTTGTTGTTTACCTATTTTTATAATAGTTATCCAAAAACAAACTCCAAGTAAAATCGAAGACAGACATCGCCTCGTTCCCGGCTTTTATTGACAAAATATCTAAAGTCGTTTACTGATTCAAGGCGCGGAACGCAACCGACGCCGACGCTCCGTGGTATTCCAGACGTCACATTGGTCGGTCTCAGCATCATTTTAAGTTAGATTTAATTAATATTGTAAATAGTATCGCCGTTTAGTTCGCACTTGCTGCGCCAGCCGACCTCAACTTGTATGTTGAGCCGTTGTGTGCTTTAATCTCAAAATCACTTGATGCGACTTGTAAACTTTTTTCATTTATTTCTTGCGCTAAGCTTGGATACTAGAGTTTGTATTTAATGTTTAATTAAACTCGCTTCGCAAACGATAAAGATTTAGGCCGGCCACTAGCGTTAAAGGTCCTAAGCGAGAGGAGTAACTCGTCCATTGTAAAAGCATTGAATGTTAGCGATGTCTTGGAAGTGACACTTGAATTGACGCCAATTTTAAAGGAAACCTAAGGGGTTCTTAAGGGTTTCAAAGAAATCAGGATTTCAGGTGATAAAAAATTTAATAGCGTTATACTTTTTTATTATGAGTTTTATCAATAAAAGGTGTATATTTTGTATGTGTACTTTATCGAGACTCACCTTGTATATTATGTATGAATAAGGTTTCAACGGATGCGAAAGTTTTAAGAATAGATTCCTGAGACACCCTTTCGGCCCAGTATCTTAAAAAAATACGGTGAATAAATAAATAAATAAATATTTTTGGACAACTCACACACGGCCATCTGAACCCAAACTAAGCGTTGGCTTGTGCTATGGTGGTAAACATACATATGTATATAGTTTTAAACACATACTTAAATAGATATTTCTATTAAACACCCAGACACACAGAACAAACATTCCTGTTCATCACAGAAAACTTTAACCTGGGTGGGAATCGAACCCACGACCTCCGGTGTAGTAGTCAGGTTCACTAATCACTAGACCAACCGGCCTGTCGATAGTAATAGTTCACCAAAAGTTCAATATATATTTTAATTTCTTAAAATAATGTTAAAAGTCGTAAAAATACTTTTAATAATATTTATTTTCCACACTTTTACAACGTAAAACTAGCAACTATAATTAACTTAATAATAAAATTATAATAGTTAGTGCCTAGGTTCTAATTATCTACACTTCACAAGTGTAAACTTTTTTGGAGTTTCTAAAAATGATCATCAACATGACCAGTACATTCTATTTAGTCAAGATTCTTTTGAGATATCTCAGTGAAAGTTACACAGAGAATGCAATAACATAAAAGGCATGCCAAATGCCGATGGCGTGAAGTTGTCTAAACTGCAACGTAATTTTATTTTTATGCATCATTTTCACGTATGGACATCGTTCGAATCATTTATTGACTATTAAATTATAATCCCGGCGTTAGATTGTCGACGATAGCTTTGACAGCTTGCCAGGTCTCGCGAGCAGTGGGGAGTATTTGCGAGCCCGGCAACAGAAAGCCGTAGGGTCCAGAGCCGTCCCGCAGGTCAACGTGATATGAAAATTTGACACCGGCTCTCGCTTTGGCCCAGTCATGGGACATCCCCGAAGCTGGTTGCCGAATTTCGGCGGCCGTTCCCACCTGCAAGAACAGGAAGCTGAACTGAACGTTGGTCGCTGGGACGGATGCCTGGGTTAGAATACTGCAAGAACCTCGAAGCTGCGTGAAGTCTACCAATCCGCACTTTGCCAGCATGGTAGATTACATCCAAGATATATACAATCGAGCCCAGCAGTGGGACAGATTGACTTGTGATGTTGACGTTGTATTGACATTATTCCGTGAGACATCTGCATGTCTGGCGGTGATCCATGTGCCTCATATTAGTAATACATAGATCGTTTGCTGCTGTCGACATAATTTATCTTATAGCAGAGTAGTGTGGCTTTGCATGACTACGCTTAATGCCAATTTTATTCAACATAAGTTTTCTCGGTTATTTACTGAGCTAGTTAGGCCAGACACGAAAGTTGCAATAGTAAATTTAAATCGTTAAAAAATTAATTTTGATGTTTGTTACCAGTGTCGAAGATTGTTCATAGCAGGAGGAATCACGTCGCTACAACCTTACTGTCCGAGTTCTAGCTAGTCATTGTACCTGATATTTAGTTCCATAGAGGTCGGCGAGCGCGGCCGTGGCCAGTTTCCCCATCTCGAGCAGCACGCCGTCGTCTGCGAACGGCGCCGCAGCGTGCGAGCTCGGCACCAGCCACGCCTGAGAGTACGCGTGGAGCGATATGTATACCTACATTGAATAAATTTAATTAAATATAAAAATAGTAGACCAACTGACTATTGATGCGCTGTCACTGGACGGACCGAGCACGACGTTCGAGGGGAGGGAGACATAGAATATTCCGCACCAAATAGACAATACCTAGAAATGTTTGTGTACTTAAAGAATAATATTAATAATTAAGTGATTTTTAGAATATTATTTATTACAAATCGTGCCCATTCTTGAAGCTCTTCACAATCAGTCATATCGTCAGCTCTGAATGACTCGCGTCAGATTGCTTGTACATACGAGTATATATTATAGTCAAGACAAAAGGACAATAATATTTATAGAAAAGTATTATGAGAATTTCCGTCTACGAAAGTACCTCCAATAGAAATTCCGTGGAAAGTAATGATGAATGCACAAATACCGTACTCCGCCACAATTTCCCGAGCGACCTGCGGTTTACCTCCGTTTAACACGAGTCGCAAGTTACTTTAATGTGGTCCATAAAAACTCTTTCATTCCCGTTCACTCACTTATTATGATTACTAAATCATATAATTTATCAAATGGTAGTCTTCGATCCGGGCCACTGCACACAATCATTCACAAAACGGCCCGCAGCCTTGTAAGTAGTGACCGGGGCCAGCAAGGAGCGGAACAGATATCATGTGATATATATGGAGATACTCGTATGTTTAGTCGGGTCATGGTTGTTTTTTGTTTATCCATGTCAATAAGGTATATGGAACGTTTTTGCGGAGATACATACATATGTACAATAAATGTGAACTGACGCGACAACAAAATACACAACTGCACACCATTTATTGTCTTTATCCAGTTTCCTGCGATGGGTCCTTATGGTTGAATACATTTCCTCGAGTCATACCAAAAGGCACATTTTGGATTAAACTAGCTATTGAACAAAAAAACTAGATCATAAACGATTCATCCGCTTCGAAGCTACAATACAACACACGCGCACATCAATCTTATAACACCTTTTTGTACCGTCCGATGTATGGAGTGCTCAAATTTTTCCACAAGTTGAGGAGAAGATTAGAGGACACAAAAAACATATAATTCGCAGGCTTGACTGATAGCAGTAACATATTAAGGTGGGTGTACAGTAAAACCCAAGTGAAATCAAAACCTGTCTACATTGTGAAGTAGACATTGCCTCAAACACCGGTGCGTCACAGAGCACGCTGCGTTCAAATTAGAACGAATAACTAGGCGATCATCGCAGATTATCTGTGGTTCTCTCACGTGTTCTGATACTGACCATTTTATTTTATATTCAAAACGGGATATCTATATTTCGTATTTCCAAATTCGGAAGCATTTGGTCTGCTAAGTTGTTGGGTTAATCATAAGGTGAAGCGCTAAAACAAGACGCGTCTTTGAATCAAAGTATGTATGCTCAACACATACTGGCAGTTTAGCTCTATATAATTGTCAGTATCAATACAGAGAAAAACCCCGAAACACTCGTTTTTTTATCAATATCCTTCGAGTAGAAAAGTTCCACAATTATGAGCCAACAAAATGTTCCAAAATCGAGCCGGATGCCAAAAACTGCTAGGCGAGTGAGTTAACTTGAGAATTGAGAAGAGAACAATATCAATTGTCGGTATCTTGAACTAACTTATTGAGTGCAGAACAAAATACAAGAAGGCTACATTTGAGGAACTAGAGATAACAAGATACATTATTGGAGAACTTAAAGCGAGCAGAGAAGAATTATCGTAAAGCACCATAACAGAGAATTAAACAATCTTATTTAGAGACAAGACTAGAGATATTAGAGCAACTATTTTCAGAGTTTAAAGAGGGACATAAGGCTATTTCGATTTCAAAAAAGCCGAGTGAAGAATATTTTACAGAAGATAAATATGAGTTTTGAAGAATTGTACGTGGAATATAAAACTATGTTAAAATATGCTTTGCGATCAGTTTTGCCTTCTTCTAATGAACCGATTACACACAATACGAGTTTTACATCAGCCGTTACTAGCGAGAATTATTACATTATTTACCTACATTCAGTGGCAAATATGAAAAATGGCAAACATTTTATGACATGTTTTCTTCATTAAATCATACTATCAATAACTTAACATCAGTTGCTAAAATAACACTATTTAAAGAACAATTTATCGGGTGAAGCATTAAATTTTTTGCAAAATTATCAAATTATAGACGTGAATTATGAAGAGGTACTTAAGCAATTAGTACATCGGTACAACAACAAAATATACCATTTTAAAAATAAACATAATACAATTAACGATACAATAGCAACGCCATTTTGAAAAAAAAATATTTGGATTTAAGAAAATAAATATTGAGTCAGCTAACGCAATCAGACATTTAGTTCACACAACGTCAACCTGTTTGAAGGCACTGGAAAATATATATGGGTATCAGCACGAGTACATGGGACTCAATTATTGTATATTTGTAATAAGAGATACCTGTAATTTATTAAACTTAAAACCGTACATAGAGAATAGTAACAAATTAAACATGTAACTTAGATGACTTAAGTTTGAGTGACAAGTTATTTGCTTTTTCTACTTCACCACAATATTTAATAGTTTCGAAAATGGATTCCGAATCAATGAAGCAGTGGAAGCAACAACTTCACGTTAACAGTGACGAATTACCTACTTGGGATATGTTACATACGTACCTGGAGAGAAGATTCCGATCTTAAGAGATGATTGATTCAAACATGGTGCGTACTTACTTAATGCAGAAGGAAATGACAAAAAACTACTAGTTCTGTGAGGATTTTTTTGACATAACTACATTTAGAGATGAAGATGGAAAATAAGTGGTGAGATTGCCGTGTACTACTGATAATCCCAAATGTCATTATGGTAATTGGACAGAAATTGCTATTAAGAGATTGGAGTCTTTAGAAAGAAAATTATCAAAAAACACCAAATTGAGAACATAGTATAACAAGGTAGCGGAGGAGTACTTAAGTTTAAATCATATGAAACGATTTATGAGAATGAGTTAAAAAAACTAAAGCTGTCTATCTTTCTCATTACGCTGTAGTAAGAAATGATAAAGACCCAACGAAAGTGAGAGTAGTTATCGATGCTTCGAGTAAAGGAGATAACAGTATATCTCTCAATGATGAACTTCTGATAGGTCCCAAGTAACGAGACGATTTGAGACATACATATATTGATGCGATGGAGAAGTCATAAGGAGAGTGTTATGGAGGTGTGAATTATTCGTGCAGCTGATCAAGATAAATCTGTATCAGATACTAGTGTGGACATTTGTTTCAGACGGATCAGAACCTATTCAAAACATTAAGTTATTAAGATTAACTTTCGGGACTGCATGCGCGCCATGTTCGGCCGTCAAGTCTTTACAAAAACTTGCTGATTTAGAGGAGATCCGTTGGCAGCGAGAATTACCAAACGGGATTTCTATGTAGATGATCTGATTACAAGCGCAGAAAATGTAAATGAAGCTTTAAAAATATACAATGAAATGAACTTTTAACAAATTTGTAGGTTTCACGTCAGAGAAATGGAATAGTAGTAGTGACATTGTTTTGAAGAAAATAGGATTTTATGA
This sequence comes from Asbolis capucinus, assembly GCA_018249125.1. Taxonomy (NCBI): domain Eukaryota; kingdom Metazoa; phylum Arthropoda; class Insecta; order Lepidoptera; family Hesperiidae; genus Asbolis; species Asbolis capucinus. The sequence continues at coordinate 6,358 of DWJZ01001628.1, forward strand.
TTAGATCAATAATCAAACAAAACCAATGAAACTAAATTCAAACAAATTAAAAAAAACAATTAAGATTCTAGGGATAAATTGGAATAAACTGAGTGGTAATTTCGAATATATTGTAAATGTATCTGAAGCTAAAGATATTACCAAGAGTCAAGTTCTTTCTGACAATACTAGATTATACGACCCATTAGGTTGGCTCGCTCCAGTAGTCGTTTTAGCCAAAGTTATTATGCAAAAGTTGTGGAAATCAGGACTTTAATGGGATGATTTATTAGCAGAGTGGACTAAAAACAAAACTGAATCAGTCGATTTAAGGTCGGCCAGTCGGTTAAATATTACTTGTAGATCCAAAGTACAGCTACGTGTGTTTTCAGGTGCATTAATGTTAGCATATGCAGCAGCAGTATACGAGAAGAGACAAATCGAGTAAACATACATTTAATGACAGCAAAAAAAAAGTAGCGCCCATAGAAGGACAAATATCGATTCTACGGTTAGAGTTGTGTGCGGCTGCTTTAGCAGCTAAACTCATAAGTGAAGTTTCACACGTTATGAAAATATCGAGAGAGAATTTGTATGGGTGGACAGATTCTACAATAGTCTTAGCATGGCGTAAGACTGGTTCAGCTCGTTGGAATATATTTGTTAGTACCCGTGTTTCTAGCATCTTGAATATTTTATTAGTATGTTATATATTTATATTTTAGATTTTATAGTATATTTATATTTTAGATTTTAAACAATGGTATTGCTTCCCGGGACTCACAATCAAAATACATGGCAACAAATTCATTGTAGTGGAACGGACCACATTGGCTTTTAGAGTCTACTTTACTCATTGATGAAACGGAAATAGAGGATACACATGAAGAATAAAAAAATCAATATTTTATCTGTTGTATCTCACATAAACACCAATTCGTTTTGGCTAAGATTTTCATCATTAAAGAGACTATTAAGAGAGTTAGCTTTCTTTAAAAGATTTTAAATTTTAAATTGCCAAAAAATGAGAGAAAGGCGTTACCTAGTTTTATTACAACAAATGAATTAAATGCGACGTGATTGAACGAATGAACTTTAATATATTATGTTATGATTTATTGAGTTGTTAGTTTAATTCTCTTGTTGGATCGGTGGGCAGATGAGATTTAGTTTAACTGTGAAACGACTCTTATTCACATTTTATTTTTAAGTATTTGTTAACTTAGTATTTAAGGATGTTGTGTTATATGTATGTTGTGTTCTAAAGAACCTTGTTCTTGGTGGGCGGAATGTTGAGTCTCCAGTTTCATTTTTATTTTATACAGTCCATTGCTCTACATAATTGTCACTCGTTTGTTAATAAATATCCTTCGAGATAAAAAGTTCTTCAATTATGAGCGAACAGTATATCTGGAAGAGATCGCTCTCGCCGATAAGGTCACCTTTATTATTGATATTATATATTATTTTTTGGAGTGGAAAAAAGTTTATTGTGTTGTATTGTACTTCGGCCTCGTGTGCTGGATGCTTTATAATGATTACAATTATTTAACTCTCGCTATTACTTATGGTAACCTACAACGAGAATAACTTATCATTAATGTCCTTCATATTATTATAAATCGTGTAATTCTTATTCATAATTAATTAGAAAACTTTCCTTTTTAAAACGGTTTTACTTTTTGTGGCAAATATATGTATATTTGCTATTTAAATGAGTCTAATATGAATAAAACATTGTACAATTTAACGTGTACTATAACAATTATATATGTAGGCTTTTACTTGTACGTACTTTTACGTGTGTTCACTTTCGTATAATTTATTTTAACCTACTAGATAAATAAAAAGGAAAAAACGGTCCACATTCACTCAAGCACTCCCAATGACGTGACGTGGATAACGAAAATTTCACCCTTAACCTGAGACAACATTATTCTGCTGGGAATTAAACCTAAGATCGTTCGGTTCACCAGCCAGTTTCAACTAGAGCTCGAGGCAGTCAAATAGTGGAATGGAACCTGTATAGACGGTTTTCCCAGAAAGCAGTACCGCCGTTGATATGTTTACCGTGACACTATTTCACTGGCATTTCTCTCGGAAGGACGTGACGTTAAGGCGCCGACGTTAGTTGCGATGAGTAATATGAGATTGGTCGTAGATGTGGAAAACTTTGGTTTGCTTTGCTATCTAGTTTTGCTTGGACTTACTCAGAAATCCTAACGCGAGAAAGTTTTCGTATTGCTAGGTGGTACTAGTACGGAGTGATAGTGATGATTTTATCTGTTTTGTGACCTCAATAAAATTCTCATTTAACTTGTGTAGAAAATCAAAGGTTGAGGAAAAACCAACTTTTTTTAACACCAAACGAATGTCAGACGAGATCTATAGTGATGCCGTAACAGGCTTTAAGTTGTCTGGCTTTGGCTAGCAATCACGGGTGTACCCATGGTGTTCTGACGCCCATCGTACGGGGATAGCTAAATTATTCCTGAATGTGTAACGCGTAGTACTTTTTCGACATTGCCATTAATGTATCTGTGATGCATTTGGTTTTAAAAAAATAAAAGCATTTATGATGAACGATAATATAAGCTGGATGACATTTTCAACATTATAATATCCATCAATATGAGTTTAATATCCGCAGTACCTCCCTGTACCTGTGCAATAGGAAAAACTTGTATGGAATTTATTAATATTTCTTCAAGACCATTCACTTAGTGGATTTGTTACAGTGATAGTACCTATAGTATAGTAAGACTTTCACAAATTGTTTGAAAACCAACTCTAATAAATATGTTTGGAATTTGATTCGGATCCATCCGGATGGCACAGATCATTAATTTCATAAGTGACTTCAAATTATATCGACAACTAATAAAATGAGAACATTCCTAACGTCTTTACCTTTATCTGTCCCTTGTGTTCAGCCAAGAAGTTAGAGACAGCCCGGGTCTCGGGCTCGCTGAATGGGTGTGGTCCGGCGTAGGTCTCGGAGCAGGGGTCGCGGGAGGAGTCCTTCTCCCCCCAGTGGTAGTCCCAGTTGCGGTCCGCGTCCACCCCGACGCAGTCCGTCTGGCCCCAGTTCCACGGAAACCTTGAGGATAAAGTTCCACTGTGTATTGATTGATAACTGACTCTATACCTACAATTCGAATTTGAATATTCCAAAATAATGTTTAATATACAAAATTGTTCAGTTTGTATGTCTGAAAGTTTTGTCGAAATGTGGCTCAGGTATAGGTGCTAGTAGCTTAGTGGAATAACGAACCACAGACGAAGTATTTGGTACTAAAGTAATTATTAACAAATAATGTATTAATCTATTTGTGAAAATAGCTGACCTGTGAAACCTAGTTTTCGTGCAAATATTAAACTTTGACTTCCTCAGTACCTTTATAGAGATAAAGCCATCCGGTTTTACTTAATAGTTAAATGTGCCAGTGATGCCTTATATGTACGTCTTGTTGCACGTTTAGTCTCCACTACAAGCGCACAATAAATACATTTATAGGCGACTTTACCGTATTCATTAGCGAAATGTGTTTTGAGGTTAGAAAATTTGGAACTAGGAAAAACTAGGTACATATATTTGTTATATATGTACCGAGGCTAGGTATTTAGTGATGTGAACAGAGCTAATTTAGAGGAATTTAATAAGCTCATGTTCAATAGGATCACTTCTAATAATTTCACAGTCACGAGTACAACCTTTGAGCGCCACCGCGACAAGGTCAGTACTAGCTTCTACCTGTGAATGTACGTGGGAGTGGATCAAAAGTACTTTAAATGTTACAGGTAGTATTACAATCTATATCTGTGGCCAATTTCATTAGTTCAGTAGTTTTTGTGTAAAAAATTAAAAAATGACCACCCATCGATACAAATTGCATTAATAATATTAGTAGGATTGTCATCTACACACTTCTGTCACATTTCGTAATAGGTATACAATGAACACATATAAAGTGTTGTAGAGAGAACTGGGTTGAAATATAGGCGTGACAACATATATCGTGAGTACGTGATGTTCATAGATAGTTGTTAAAATGTAGTATATGTAAGTTACCAGGCCGAGTAATAATCTTCGGAGTAGTCTGCGCCACGTGAACGGGTTTTCCTCCAGAGACGGTCGTGTGTGTGCGAGTGCTCGTAGCCGTCCGGGTTCAGGACAGGTAGAATGTAGAAGTCCGCCATTTTGAGCATTTCTAGTTCCGGACCTGATGAGGACGGGCGTTATAATAAGCCAGCTCCATGTTTGTAGTACTTCTACAAACATATCTATCACTATTCGATACTCAAAAATTATTAGAGGAAAATAAAATAGAACTTTTCACTATTTTTGTCATTTTCATAGGGAAAATTATATCGACTGAGTACCGGGAGAGTTTATATTATTACAGCAGTGGGTTGGGGATAGGAATGGAATAAGGCCGGTTTTAGTAGACGCTGCCTTTATTAAATCATGCTATCGTGTTCTTTCAGTTCTATTTCATCCAGATTAATCTAGAAATTTCCTTTTTCTACAAAATTATAAACTATAAAAACCAACATAAAACTTGGGGATCGAACCATGAACCTCCGCTTCGATAGTCCGACCATTTCCCACAGAGCCACTTAGCTCTGACAGCTTGCGTCGAATTTCGTTAACAGTTGAATCTACGCGATAGTATGATGCCTTTCAACCGTATATACAAAATTTTAAAGGTATATATGAACTAAAGAATATTTTTAATTGACTACATCATTCCAACTTATGGAACAGTATAAATTTTATCAAAGTCGGTACGGTTTAAGATAAGGGCCAAAAGGAAAAGACTTTTACCGACTTTAGAAAAGGAGGAAGTACTCAATTCGTGTATTTTTTTATATATGTTACGTCAAAACTTTTTACTGAGCGCACTGAATTTGATAATTTCTTTTTTCAATCGAAGCTGCTTACGATTTCGTCCCATTTGCGCCTGAGGAGCATGTTTGGAGTTACTACTCCTTTTAATATTTCTGTTTTTCTTCTTTACCGCATAACTTATGACTGGGTGGATTGATTTTGATGATTCTTTTTATATCTAAAAGGGAATACCTGTCCTGTATGTTCATGTTACTTTAACCGACATCTGACGAGTGGTTTTTGAGTTATTAGCTTTTATTTTGTTTTTATTAATATTAGTTATTTACTTTTTAATGGGGTTCGCCGATTTTGGTGATTCTTTTTTTATTCAAAAGCTAGTACATGTCGGATAATTCCATGTAATTAAGAACGGCATCTGACAGTTAGTTTTTGAGTTATATCTAATGCTTTTTTCATTGGTTGCGACTAAGTGCACGATGATGTATGTGGGTATGACTATACTGATTTAAAAGTATTTATTTATAAATAAGGCAGGAGCTGCCTGTATAAGGCTGATGATAACGTTCCGATCATAGTCCACGTGACGTAGTTGGTGGGACGCCGTGCGAGGAGCGCGGGCTGCACCGGCCTGGCTTGTAGGTAATGTTAAACTGACTGCCGGCCGGGCCGAAGCATATCTTTATTAAAAATGTTTAATATCTTCACTATGTTACAAACTAATGTATTTAGTTTTTAAGGGCAACACTGTCGATATCATGCATGGGTATCCTCTTAGTAATTAAAACTATTATTCTCTAGAAATTGTTCCAACCACTTTGTCTTTCGTTTCAGCATCTTTCGGAAATGTACAAAACATCGCACATGTACATATATATTCAAGAAATAAACAACAACAATATTCAAGAAATATATGTATATTCAAGGAATAAATCTAAAACTGGATTTTTTGTTTTATTACCATAACAAGAAAAATGTAACAAATAAAAATAAATAACATGGAAACAATACACTTCATTTTTATAATCCATATAGATAAAATCTTCATTCATCCGTTATTTCATCAATCCGTAAACGAATATTTTTGACGTTTTGGTACAGCGAGAATAATTAGAAAATTAACTTTATATGAAGCACTAAGCATGAGTCTAGCTGAGTCTGTTTATATGATAATTGTTATATATATTTTGAAGAAAATTAATTCAGACAGTCTCCCTTTTACTATAATTTCTACACGTTAAATGACAAAACACGGCATGTTTTACTTTTTATATAATTTGACAGGCCTTAGTATCTCGGAACAACGTTCAAAGACAAGTGAAAATTATGAGAACGACGCACATGACCTATTTTTTCTTTTTTCAAAATGTATTTTGTTTTATTTCCTTTTCTCTTACATATGTTTTATTTTAATAATTTAAATTTTTGTTTTTATTTTGTTAATTAAGTTTAATTTGTAATGATAAAATTAAAAGAAAAAAATACCTCCACAAATTACACTTTACTTTGTGGTTAGAACACAGGCGGACAGACGAACGGACGAACATATCGGGTGTCAAATATCCTACAGGATGAAAAATTAAACACAAAAGTAGGTACATTATAAAAGGTATGTAGTAATTAAAGCATAGTTTTGATAATAATATATTGGAATTGTCAAGGAAAAGCCACTCCGGTGGCGACAGCACAAACAACGAAATAATTGTCAGTGATATACGTAATTACACCCTCAACTTTGTATTCATACTTTGTATTGTAAAATTTTGACTTCCGTTAAGTGAGCTTTTGGTTCCTAAGACGAAATAAACAGTTTTCATTTCATATCGCCACTCAAATCACACTAGAGTGAATAATCATTAATAATAAACACCTAACATTTATATAACACGAACAACTGCGAGGGCGCCAGCAGCCAACACGTCATTTGATAGCATTAATTTATTGTACTCTCTTGTTTCCTTACACTGGTTTACTGCTCCGGTCTTTCTTGATGTTACTGGTTTAACTTTACTAGGATTAAATATTGTACTTCAGAATTTCGAAGATGAAAGTAGAATAACAAACCCGCAAGCCCAGATTTAAAAATCGACATGTCGTAGATTTATTTATTTACTGTTATATATAGGTATACATAATATTCAATAAATTAGTACTTGACCACAATCCCGCCTGATGGTAAGCAGCGATGTGATCTGGGTGGTGTGGCGAATATAATACAGACTTTAAGACATGAAAATATAATAAACACATACGATTATATAATTCATCCAGCAGGATCGACGGGTTCCGCATCCAGAACCGATTTAACGCAGTTTCTGTTTGTCCGAAATCTTCATTTTAAGTTGACAAAAAATTCAACTTGCCATAATTTTACAAAATTTAAGTAACGTTATTAAACTTTCATGTAAAAAAATCTTAGAACCTGTATACAAATTCTGTGCTAATCAGCTATTTAAGAAACCATTAAAAACTCTGAGCGCGACAGTGTGTATTAACAATTTGTAAGGAACGCTGTAGATACCTACACCGTATCTAACCATGAATTTACCGGATTTAACGGATAACGTATTTCAATCGGAATATTTAACTAAATACCGGCTAAGGAATGCTTTGTAACGTTGATCCACTTTGAGTTTTCGTGGGTGTTAATTTAGATACGACATACGTACACGATACGACACAACTAACATGCCCCGTGATTCGACTCACGTGTGCCAGCCAGCCGATTGCTCTTTTCAATAGGATCGGAATAGGATCAAAACTGAAGGTTTCAGATTTAATTTTCCACCAAACAAATTTCAAGTATTTTTTTTACACACATGTGGTTATTCATGAAATCTTCATTAATGACTGAACCCGTCTTTAGGAAAATTTTATGTTTCCGAATCCGAAGTGGAACAGTATTTAAAAAGTCAGTAGTAACACTATTTTGAGGTCAATAAACCTATGTTAGACCCGTGTGTTGTTAATAAAATTAGCGAGCTTGCCGTTTGATTGGAATTGTCCAGAACGATCACCGGCGGCACGGCGCACCCGTCGGCGGCGGTCCGCGAGTGTCCCTCGCGCGCGCCGTACGACCTCTCGGAAATCGGAGTGCTGCGGTCCGGCGAGATGTCCATGTCTTGCGTTTGAACATCTGCAATTGAGGACCTGTACACTGTCCACACTAACACCAATCATAACCTAATGGCTCGATAGCCTTCTAAACTACTAACACCTATAATTATTATGAGTATTAGAATTAGAAAAAAAAGCTTAAAATACGTTGATGGTTGGTTTTTCCTTGCCCTTAACTTCATTATTATCATCATAGCTAATAAACGTGACACTGCTGGGCTCTTAGTGGACTGCTTAGTATAAAAGACACCAAAATGACCAAAAATGGATTCAATTACGTTATATATGCAGGCTTCCCCAATTTTCAAGTGAACGCAGTCAAATTAACTATGTGATTAGGTTTGGAAGGCTTACCTTTCTGGTCGTGAGCGCGCTTGGCCGATCTCTGCCAGTATCGGTCGGCGGCGCTGGAGGCGCGCTTCAACGCCGGCTTGTCCACCTCGCGCCGGCCCGACCGCGAGCTCGACCGCTTCTCACGACCTAGTCGAAGGGGAGGTAACTATTAAAACGAGCTCCTTTCTATACATTTATACCAACTTTATTTATATTACTGTTATTTTATAATATTATTACATACATTTATTTTAACTTTGACATTTATATTCACTAATTCATTTCACAGACCGTGGTACCGAACACAGAACCCGACGTGGTATCGACTGTTCCCGCGGGCGGTAGCAAAGTTTTATTTTATACAGCAGTTTATTTTATAACGGTTCAAGTTGTCAAATATAGCAGAATAAACTAATATGGTGCTCCAGTCTCCGGGTGCAAATCAAGTGAGCGCGGATTCGATTCCCAGCCAGAGTAAATATTACAGTCACCTACACGTAAATATTTGAAAAAATACCATACCACCCGCCACCTTGAAAAACCCGTGTTAGACCGCTTTAACCTAACTTACACACTCGCACTTCCGCAGTATGAGTGTGTAAGTAAGCGTTTATTTGTTAATTTTTTTTATATGTATAGACCATCTCATAAATTTGCAATGAACAATGATAGTGCTGCAAGCTTCTTAATTACGAGGAGTACCTCCTAACCTACATTGAGCTACTAACGAGATGAATCCATTTTCTACTAGGAACATTAAGATATGCTATTTATAAAATACTTTGCATTTTATAAAGTAATAAAATGAGTTTCCACCACACGACAATTTTTGCAATTATATCTTAAGTGTGTACATACTTCGTTTGCGGCTTTGAGAAGAAGGAAATCAGCTAGAAAAATTTAATTATGTTACCTAATAGTTACTTGTACGTATTCAATTTATTTCAAATGTACCATTGGTCTTGTTAAAACTTCAGACGCTTTTTATATAAAGTTAGCGTGGAAATAAGAAAATTTTAACAAAACTATTCACCTTAGCCGACAAACAAGTTCAAAAGGAGTTGTTTTGTTGTTTTGCTCCCAAGTTGTTTTGCTCACGTTATTGGGGGTGTGAATCGTACACGTGTTTGTTATACAATTGTTTACTCTACTAACTTATCAACTTAAAAAAGTTGATTTTTATTTTTTCATTATATTCTTTTAATTAATATACAAAGCGAACGAAGCCACATCCGGACCCTAGTTATTAATAATTACATTGTAGCAATTATTTATATCAATGACGATATACATATATATCCAAATAATGTACTAACAAAATTCACCCTGTCTTTCCTTATAAGAGAAATCAATTTCAAACATAATGTTGGAGCCTTTCAACGACGAAATGTCACGTACAGGAATAAAGCCCAGCTCTTACTTGCGACATGCACCTGAATACACCGCCACATCCACAATATGTACCGTCAAGCATTTTTTGTACATAACCTACATTTTATGAAACCTTCGCTCATGACATGCCCTGGAGCTCAATGATCCAATTTGCATCTTTTGGTTCGTAACATCATCATCACCATTCATCACTTCATTCCAATTTGATATAGTCATGATTATTTAGAAATAAATTAGTATCAATTACATTTATAATAATTCATTTCAACGTTCGCTATATTGTCTGTCTTAAATTGACACCAGACGCCGTTGGGGTGGCTACGCCTGATTGAAAGAAATCATTTTGTTTACCAATATGTTTATATGAGGAAACTGTAATATTTTATTCAATTTCGACACTCGATTATAACTAGCTCTTTCCTGCGACTACGTACGCGTGATACACCGCCCTTCATCACCTCAGTGCACACCCTCGGTCAACGCCACATCTAGTGCATGAATACAAAATATTATACTAATATCTTCGATGATGAATGACTTTCAACGACAATTACGTCCTAGGCCGTATACGCGAAAATAGTATGTGTATTTTCCTCGACAGACAGACTGTCAAAGTTACTTTCGTATTTATAATATTAGTAAGGTCTAGGTGCTAATACCGGACATTGATTACAGATACAATTAACGTCCAAGGAATAGGCGAGGTTGATCGTACCTACCTACTGTTATAGTAAACGTGCTGCTGGGTTCATACGACCTATTTAATGAGCACTCCACTTGTTCACTATATGTATCTACACTGTATTCCAATTTAATACTAATTAATTAACATTGTCCACTTATATGTAGTAGTGTTTGACGAGTCTCGTTTGGAAAGTAACAAGTTTAGTAAGTACATTTGGTTAGAGAATCTGGTCTTTCTTGTGAGAGTTCTCTCTCTCTCTCTCTCTAATACATAAACATGATTTTAATGTGTATGGGCGATCGTTGTTTGGCTCGTCTACTCGTGTGTTGACTACTAGTATTCACTCATCCTACGAAAAGACATATTTAAGACCTAAATAAGTTTCCTCTTTGATTCCTATTATATAATAAGGTTATGTGGTTTTATGGTTTGAAAAAACAGTCAGCGAAAGTGTAACATATTTTGCGTTACATTAATATTATATGTACATTCCTTTTATAAGTAGGTACGCGATCGTTAACTATAATAATAATGGTCTACACTCAATAAATATCTTTGAAAAATCACACACAGTCATCTAATCCCAAACTAAGCGTTAGCTTGTACTATGGTGATCAGACAACTGATAAACATACATATATATATTTTTATATACATACTTATATAAATATTTACACCCAGACACACAGAACAAACTATCCTGCTCATCACAGAAAAATTTGACCTGGGTGGAAACAGAACCCACGACCTTCGACGTAGCAGTCAAGTTCACTAACCACCGACCAACCGGCCTGTCAAACGCAACACAATCATACGCTACACCAAATTGTCCTGTTCAAAGGCTAGCCACTACAAAGCTTTCTGTGATCACTAATCCCCGCCAGAATTAATACGTTTAATACCTGAAGATTACATAGTAATGCACCTCTCGCAGAGATTAAGCCAGTTGATGCAGCGAGCCCGCCCGCATTCGCGAACATTATAATCCTTTTCCATTTCAACTGCTTGCAAATGAACACATTATATAACGTATGAGAGTATTTTACAAGAATATTTTATGGAATGATTTGCTATGCATTACATTGGCTTTATATTATATTAACTAATGAGCACGGGTGTCTTCTCTTCATAACTGAGGAGTTCGACCAGTTCTAATCGACACAAGCTGCTCATAGCCCCACAGTGAAAAGTATTACTTATCCAAAAACATCTGATCCATGGACTTGGGTAACTTATTAGACAGTCGTAGGTTAAACACTTAGGTACTGTTTAGAATATAAATCAAAGAAGAACTAAAATAGTTCAGTTCAGTTTTCTAAATGTACCAATTGCATTAATTAGCTTTGAAATACCATATAAATACAAAAAGATATGATTTGCCTTAAAAACATAACTTGTAACAAAACCAAGTATATTTTTGATGGCATTTGTATTTCCTGAAGTCGGAGGGAACAGAAATCGCTAGGTGTAGGCACTTACGGGTATACTAAACTATAACACATTGTCAATATCTCCGGTCGTGTCCTAAATATTCTGTCTAGATATCTCCATTATTCAGATAACCTAGTTCAAAATGCATGACACGCGACCTATCCAAAGGGCAAGGCCGATAGCGGACGGTCACTGTGAAAATTGGGTTTACTATACTAGTCATCCGATTGAAAAATAAAAACATTCGGTATGAGTTTTGATTGTTGTGATCCATATACATAATTAATAGTATAATAAATAACAATAATAAATATGTATCTTTGGACAACTCACACACGGCCATCTGACCCCAAACCAAGCGTTAGCTTGTGCTATGGTGATCAGACAACTGATAAACATACATATGTGCATATTTTTAGATACATTTCTGCTCATCACAGAAAAGTTTGACCTGGGTGGGAATCGAACCCACGACCTTCGGTGTAGTAGTCAGGTTTACTAAACAATCGGCCTGTATTAAATCTAGAATCCCAATGATAGATAGGCCATAATGGATATGGTATCAAGTGGATGTCGAATGTCGAAGATTCGTTAGCTAATAAACAATATCATTCCGTAACGGAGGTTTCTAGCAACCATTGTTTAAAATAGGCCTAGCAATGTTGAAGTGCAGTGAAGCTGCAGCGTATGAGGTGTTAAACATCAAGTATAGCCTCGAGCGAATGCCTTCTAAAAGGGTATAATTTATTTCAGTAACACGTTGAAATTCACGCATGAAATATGCTCTCGACACAAGTCAACCATGTAATGTATTTTTATGCGAGCAAAAGTTCCATGAGCGGTAAAATGATAACTGCATCTAAAGACAACGCCCTAGAATACTAATATAATATTTTACTATTTAAAACATAGATTTATAACACATACGCAATATTAGAGACTAATTTCCGCCCGCGATTTCGCCCGCGCTGTTTGTTACCACCAACATGCCTGGCCAGCATGCTGGACTGTAGCAGTAGCGGAACAATTATGGATTGTAATGATGAAGAAAAACTTAATAACTCCGAAACTACTCGTCAGATGTCGCCCTAAATTGAATGGTACCACATGACAGTCGCTTAGCTATCAATTTATAGACGTGCTCGAACTCTACCGCCCTTCGGTGCTCCGTACCTCGCCGTAAACGTGGCCTGTGGCAAACTACAAAGTTCACTGAGCAATTATGTAATGTAAATTTGAACTGAACAGGACACTGGTAACTTGCAATTTGGTATACTCAAAAAATACGTTCATAACGGCGAAAGAAACTCCTCAGCACATTTTTTTAACTCAGCACAGGAAAAAATACAAATTAATTTTAAAATCGAACTTGTGCGGAAGCTGTCGCCGATGTACTCTTAAAAGCACAGAAATCTGTAGCACCTGTAGACTTACTAGTAATTTCTTTTAAACCGGGCGTGATTTCAATCGGGGTGAATTTTTCACTATATTAGTTCCGTATGGAGTTTTGTAAAAGACTCTTTTCAATACAATTTAGGAACTCTGCTTCATATTGATTTTGCTCTTCATATTGGTTCTGAATCTAGTATTTTTTTCTAAAATACTAGATTCAGTACTGTATCTAACATTTTTTACTAAAATCTATCTAGTATTTTTTACTAAAATACTAGATTCAGTAACCAAAATATGGATTATATTTCAAAATATTAAGGACATTATAAATGAAAATTTAAAGTCAAATATTTCTGTGAACATCGAAGACGAGTTGTAGTTCCACCGCCATGATGGACCGACAGACGTTTAAACCAGCAGTCGATCACAGCTGACAATACAACTCCTGCTGTGTGCTCTATTCCTCTTGAAGACGCAATGGACACAGAACCTTTGCAACTGTTCACATTTTGCGACTACGGTCAGTATATAGGTAGTGTCTAACTAGAACTACAGGGACGATCAGGGATACGGTAGGTCTTATTCACTGTAAACATGCACTATGTGGGCTACATCAACAAAACGTACCGACCGAGCAACATCCGTTCCGTCAAGTGACGAGAAACTTCTACATCGTCTAATAGCCTAATGACATCTACACGAGCGCGCTTAAACCAAACGCACAGACTCGTTACATGTGTGACTTCACTTACCTACTCGTACTCGTACATAACTGGATTGACGACTTTTCATAATTCATTATACCCCATTTCATTCCCACACTGGTAGAAATTGAAAAAATACTAAAACGAATAATTAGAGATAACTGCAGGTATGTACAAAATTGGTAAACGGCAGCTTTAACTGTGCAGAAAATATTTTTAAAATATGCTGTTTTGTTGGTTGCATATTCTAGCTAGCAGACATCACGAAAAGAGTTAACGATTTCACGAGATATTGTGAAAATAGAAACAGTTGAAATAACCTTTAACAAACGTTGAAAGCGATAAAAAGAAAAATCCAGTGGAGAGCCGCGCTGTGGAGCTTTCCATCGATAATTCTACCTATACTTCCAATCGCTACTTGTGTCGGAGATCACTTGTTACAGTATATAAAATATAACGATTTCTGTACGAGTGAATTTTTAATATATAGGTATATTAACAGTAGCGTCTCAAGATATTTACAATAACATAATATTCAGGTACAAATGACCACCTAAGGAAAAAGGGCTGAACTGTTCTTATTTATAACTTCGTATTTTTAATATTTCGTAATAATTATATGTATAAGCTTAAAATATATGTTGAGGAGTGTCTTTCGCCCTTACTTTACCTCAAGCATCTTTCCAAACACGGTAGTCGATACAAAAAAATATACTTACATAAATGGTATTATTTAACATAAATAAATTAATCTATATTAATATTATAAAGCTGAGAGTTTGTTTGCTTGAATGCGCTAATCTCAGGAACTACTGGTCCGATTCGAAAAATTATTTCAGTCTTAGATAGCCCATTTATCGAAGAAGGCTATAGGCTATATTATACCATAACGCTAACACCAATAGGAGCGGAGCAACAATGAAGAATGTTCCAAATCGGGGGATATTTTTTCCTATTGAGAAGTTCCGCTGCATGCGCCACCTAAACGATTAAAGTTTCGCAAAAATCATGTATGACAGAACCGGAGTCGCGGGTTAATACAAAGTAACTATTACACGCGTACGAAGTCGCGGGCGGAAGCTAGTTTAAAATAAAATGAATATGACAATACTGTTCAACAACAATGCCCTGGGACGCGGTGCAGGCGCGCGTAGCACTCTTATAGCACACCGTCAGTACTCGCCTAGCACTCTTCATTACTACAAATAATAATTATTATTACTTATCTCGGAATTGACATCCGATTTAATTTCTGTTGATTTTAAAATATGTTTATTCAATCAACATGTAATTTAATTAAATTTTTGTTAACTATTCTGTAGCTTATCGAGCAAAGAAATTCCGTGCATAGGAATTGTGGGCACAGCTGGTTCAAAACATTTCAATTCATTGAGCAGGACAACGTCTTCCGGTCAGGTAGTATGAAATAATAGAACAACTATAAAAGACATGGATACAAACTCTACTATGGTTTCTATAGGATGTGACCGTTATGAGTATGTCTTTATGATGGGACTGTTTACAAATGCAGTAGATGGATCAGCTTTGACGGGCTCAAATAATTGACATGTCATTATAGCTTTGGTTCAACATCTCTACTATTGGGACAAATCCAATAATCCCTTCAACCAGTATATGGATGAGAACTTGACGACCGCCTAACGCGCATAAGATATGCCTATTTCTATAGTTCACACATGGTGCAGGAAGGGTTTTTGTGTTCTCTTCCTAATGACGACGAAAATCTAAGAACATCTCATTTCCAGCATCCCACGTGAACTAATCTGGAATCAGGTATCAAGGATTCCAGATTCGCAGGATTGCGTGAACATAACTCATGCAACTGAGCCAAAATATACATAGGTATTACTATAAACAAATCATAGGTACCCGAAGTGAGAAAAAAAAATGTGCCTCATTTCATAGCCCACGTAATATACTTAAAAGGGGTACAAAGTACAAGCCGGTTAGTTTAGTATTTAGTGAACCTGACTGCTACACCGAAGGTCGTGGGCTCGATTGCCACCCAGGTCAAATTTTTCCGGAATGAGCAGGAATGTTTGTTCTGTGTGTCTGGGTGTAAATATCCATATAAGTATATATTTAAAAGTATAAATGTATCTTTGATAGTATATCACCACAGTACAAGCAAATGCTGAGTTTAAGGCCTACCTGTACGATCATACATACAGCCTTGGCCAAAAGTATTAGGCACCCCCAATAAAGTTACCATACAGCTGTGCTGTTTAAACAATAAT
>DWJZ01001629.1:0-22492 GCA_018249125.1 Asbolis capucinus
TGGTCGCCAAGGTGCATGGAGAGGACCTCCAGTGCACCCTGGCTCAGCAGGCCGGCCTTGGCCAGCTGCGCGGTTATTACGAAGTCGCGCTCGAGCCGAGACTTCGGCGAGCACGACTTCGCAACAATAGACGCGGCGGGCGCGCTGCCCTGGTGGCTGCGCGGCGTCTCACACACGTAGTCGTCCGGGGTGCTCGGCGCACCATGTCGCTGGGCGGACTGGGGGGGCTGCTGCGCATCAGCGAGCAGGCTCCGCTCCATCCCTCCAGTGGCCGGCGCGCCGGGTCCTCCGGCACGATGGGAATCCGCGCTGCGCTCCATCGCAGCGCGGGACAATGATCGGGGGCGCCCGGCCCGGCCGGACCCGATGGACCGGGCCCGGGGGCGAGCAGGCACTCTCCGCGGTGTCGCGTAGGTCGCGGACCCCGCGGGGGGTACGTCCGTGGACGATGGTGGTGGCGGGCCTCCCGAGGGGCCGCCGGCATCCCCCGGTGGGGGCATGCTACGTCGCTGCCGTTTTCAAGATGAAGGTATTTCCGAAAATGTTTGTAAAATAAAAAGTTCCCCTCGTCGAGGTACTCACCAGCGACGGGACCTATCCCTCACCAGATTTCATACGAAATCGGGAGGGAATAGGCCGTAAAACACAAACAAAAACAACACTCACTAAACAGCACAAACACTGAACATTTACACGAACGATTCTATAAATAGATCCTCGATGTAAACAAAGTGATCGACGGTTCGGAGCGCGGCACGTACGATCGCAGCTACGAGGCACTCCCTCATTACCAACAAAACTAGAGAGGCTACAAATAGATACCCACACACCCAAACACACCCACACCCACACACATACACACACACACATACATAAATGTGCACCCATAAACGTTGAGTACGTTTAGACATATTATTAAACAAAAATCTTTACTTACATTATTACCCAGTACACAGCCTGGAGTACTGTCACGGGAAGACACTGGCCACTATGATACGGGCTTACCTAACTTAGGGGTCAGGACTACAATGTATAATATGTTGAGCTATTTAAATAAAGATTTATTCTTATTATCTAGACATCCTGCTAAGCAACGAATGCTTCATAAAATCTCACTTTTAATCTTCCAAATTATTTAGTGTACAATCTATCATAAATAACAACGCCGTCAATCAAAGAATGAATCTTAGAAATACAATAAGTCACGTAGCATCATAAATATTCAAGCAGACACCATTTAGCATGTAATTCAAAAGGCTGGCGAAATATTTGACAAATGGTTGGTGCCTTCAATTTAGACTGCATGATTGATAGATTTTAGCAACTCGAAGAATTCTATTATCCAGCCTGTAACAAGGAAGTATTTATGATTGGAACTGTGTAATTATTAGGCGATTTGTACTATATATAGCTGATGTAGTCTACAGTTGAAATTAAATGAAATGAAAGATATTTGTTTCGTTTTAGGAACCAATTGTTCATTTAGCGAAAGAAAAAGTTAACGGCACAAAGTTCCTACATCGTTTAGAAAATTAATAACAAAATTAAAGGACCATTCTTTCATAGTGCCTTAAGTTTTGAAAGCCAATATATCAATAGTTAGCTTTACGAAAAAAATATTAGAAACTGCGGGCCCTATTGCGATATTTTTGAACGAATTATTTGCAAGTTACTATAAAAAAGCGGGGGTTATTTAGCAAAAATATTTGGAGACTCGATCAGCTCACGTACAGAAATTTGCTACGACGGACGGAAAATGGAACTTTGCTAAACAACGAGAAACCAGCATGCGTGGCTAGAGAAAATATACCATCTTTCTGTCTCCCTTCCTTACACAGCAATCGCATAAGCTATTCTCTTTGTGTGACTGAATAAGATGCTATCAATTAGTCTATAGTTTTCTCTGTCTAAACTATAAAGCCTTGTAAGTACCTCCGTCTCTTGGACGTGGATAGAAATGCAGTAGAATCTGAGAATATTAGCGTAACCTATACCTCAATGTAAATAGTACGGTAGACAATAGACAGTAGCCGAGTCTATTAACAACTGTTCTATGAGGACATAGTTGACATTCAAATTGTCTAGTTTAATAAATAACATTGTTTAAAGGCATATTTTTTGGAATATTTAAATAAATATAACAGGATTCAGGTTTAAAATGAATTTTAATCATTTAGATATGCGACACTTGCAAGAAACGAAATGGGAAGGGTTCGGCTAGAGGTATTGAAATGAACAGTGAGGATAAGCCATATAGCTGTGGGTGCTATGACACAATTAATGATATGGGAATAGTACCAGATGACGTCTTAAAAATATATGTGATGAATATTAACGGAATCAATGACTTATTAATAAGTATAAAAAATACTTTAGAAAAGATAGTCCTAAATGTAATAAGTGGGTATATGCCTCAGATTGAAAGTAAAACGACAGAAAAGGAAAAACATTGAAAAGATTTTGACACGCTATTAAAGAATGAATGGAAATTATGAACGAATACACAAATTGGACGTGGTGGATCAGGGTTGCATGGCATCCGTACAAAGAAAAGAAAACAGTATATGTGGTTTCAGGCAAAAGATAGTCATCTTATCACAAATAAAGACTGTAACCCTACAACACATATTGATAACTTGAAAAGCCTTTGTACCCCAACACAGACTCCTCCTTTTTATAATGGAAGTAATACAAAAATAGTGCTTGGTAAAAATAAATTGGCATATATCGGAGAAAAAATTGTGAAAATAAATTTTGAATCAGAAACGCAGCGACAACTGTTGAGTCTAAAGGATATGGTGTGATAGATAGGAATACACGGGGGTAGTCACACAAGTACAAAATATATCAAAAGATAACTTAATTTAAACTAATATTAAACTAAAGATTTAAACTAATCTAGAGGAACTCATGTGGCGAGAAGAGTGGTGTATATGAATGTAGATGAAGGTAAGTGAAAAAGAAAAGAAATGATATGAATGATAAGGGAGTCGGTGTAGAGCGAACGATTGATAGAGAAGAATTGAAGAGAAAAACATAATGCGTCAAACCCAAATAAAATTAGCAAAAGAGTAAGGTCTGCCGTTTCCGGCTACGATTTGCGGCTACAGCTTGCTACTGTGTCCTACGTCTACTGCATGCGGCGATGGCTTGTTGCTACGCCTTGCGACTGCAACCTGTGGCTACGGCTTTCGGCTATGGCTTTCGGTTACG
This sequence comes from Asbolis capucinus, assembly GCA_018249125.1. Classification (NCBI taxonomy): domain Eukaryota; kingdom Metazoa; phylum Arthropoda; class Insecta; order Lepidoptera; family Hesperiidae; genus Asbolis; species Asbolis capucinus. The sequence goes on from DWJZ01001629.1 coordinate 3,214, forward strand.
GCTTTCGGTTACGTCTTTCGGCTACGGCTTTTGGCTACGGCTTTCGGCTACGGCTTTCGGCTACGGCTTTCGGCTATGGCTTTCGGCTACGGCTTTCGGCTACGGCTTTCGGCTATGGCCTTCGGCTACGGCTTTCGGCTACGGCTTATGGCTACGGATTGCGGCTACGGCTACGGCTTTCAAAGTCAAAAATCATCTTTTTCATATCGGTATTTTCGATACACTTTGAACGTAATTTTTTTGGAATCTACCACAATTTCAGAAAGGTGACATAATAAAAAGCAGAAGAAACGGCGAAAGAGACCACTCGGTACATCATTTGAAAAAAAAGTCAAATGACTACTGCTTGCGCCACGGCTTGCATCTACGGCCTGCGGCAATTAACTACGGTTGCGTCATACGGCAGTCACCCAAATACATATGTATATCTTGGATAATTACCACTAAAACAAAAACATTTCATTATTGCGAAGGCGAGACTTTGAGGCTGGCACTGTCAAAAAGGTATCAGATCATGAGATCAGCCATGTTTTTGACTCTGGACGTCTACGCGGCCATACTTAACAAAATGTATGCAAAATGTGTCTTGGCCGTTTCATTACTACAAGTACTATCAGAGAATTCATTAATAGTAAATATCTTAACAATCTTAAATAATGATATAAGGACTTGACGCTTAAGAATTGATGATTAAAGACGATAACAGATCCTACAAACTAGTCTCAGCTCTAACACTTCTGTCTTTGGTTAACTTATATCAACATTATGTCTTGGAGCATGACATGTTCTCTTCCAAACATGAAGTTATAAGGGATGCAAAACAGAAGTTAAAAGTAGACGCCATTTGGAAACAAAATAGATTCAATTAATCATATGTGGACGTTAGAGCTTAAGGTTTAAGTATAATTGGCTTATAAATCCTATCTAGCGCGCATCGAAACCAATATTAAAGCGAATCCAGGTGAATTCTGGGAATTTATCACTAATTTGCGGTCTAGAGGGGGTTCGAAGCAGTAGTTAAAATCACATTTAATCTTTCTCTGTAGCTGCTGTAGCAGAAGCTCTGCAAAATAGTAGCGTATTTTCACTTACCTTAAATTTACTGTCTTCGATATATTGTTTGAAATATCTTAAAACACAAGCTTTAATTATAGAGCCCTTATACAAAGAAACAAATAACATTTCATAACTGTATTGTTGAACGTTGAGGAGTTCCCTTGTCTGGAGCCAATCCTGAATGTAGTATCAAGCTTATCATAAAACTACATTGTCGTTGTGGACTTCAGAATTTCAAGTCCGTAGTGTGAGAGGAAGCTTTGTTAGAAGCTTGAAGTTGAAGAGGATTAAGCTTTCAAGATTTGACCCGTACACATAAAAAATAAATATACAAATGAACTAACATACTAATATATATACAAACATACACAGCAAGTTAAATAAAAGCTTGTAAAAAATAATAGTTCCACAGAGTATGTATTTATTGTTTTATATGTTAAATTAATAGTGTATATCTTTCCTGTCATAAAATTCTTTTTGGATGGAAGGTATTTTTGATGTGAGTCTGTATGTGCGTGTTTCGGTGTGATTTGAGATCGAAAATGTGTTGTTTCGGTTCATTACAAAGGGATAGTTAGAAACGTTTACACAAAGAAACAGAATTAATACCCAAAATTATTGTATATTAACAAACAAAAAATTTTGTGAATTTTTAGTTACGGTTCTTAATACACACGTAGTCGTCATACTTAAATATGTCGTTTTTGACGTCATATTTTGACGGGACTTTCACAGGTACATAGCTGCTGTAAGAAAGAGTAACTTAGGATAGTTTTATTTTAAAATTATGAAATAAAGTAAAAAGATTATAGGTATTTCTATGCGAGAAATACACAATTACTAATTTATCGTAAAATCTGAGAATTAAACAATTTATTCTTAAATTTCACGCAAACGAAGAATCGCGAGCGCAGCTAGTGCAAGTTTTATAATTTTTCGATAACTACATATAAGTACATATTGTCATACAAATTCATAAAAATGTCTTTCAAAGTGAACCTTTATTTACGAAAAGAATATATTATGAGCACCACTTTTTCTTACTATATATAATTTGTAATTAATTTTATACAACTATAACCTACATCAACATGTAGGAACTTTGTTAAATTATTACTTTCGCTAACTGAGCTTTTGGTTCCTGAGACGAAAAAATGCATTAAATTTGGCTGCACTAAAATACTTAATTACACTGTATGTGTTCTTAAAACAATACGTTCTATCAATATTGGATAAAACTGGATTTATTCGAACCCTATCAGAGACAGGTGCCAACATGAAAACAAAGCAAGAGCGTAAAGATGAAATAGCGTTCGTTAATTAATTTAACTCGGGAATTCATTAATTAAAAATACTATGGTCCAGTTAAGACATTAATGAATTATTGTCTATTAACAACCCACTTTGTTCGAGTGACGGTTCTATCAGTTTTAATTACTTTTGATTGGATTTTCTTTGATTATAAATACTGTACATTCTTTTTTGTTCCGTATGTACATAAGTGTGTAGATTGATAATGGAATTCTGGCTATAAAATAATCCTAATCCATCCTAATTATATCCTTCTTGTGCTGTCAGTCTGCCTGTCTGTTTGCTTGTTTTCCCAAATAGGGTTCCATATATTCCATTGGAAGCGTCTATAAAGGAAATTTGGCACAGAGATGCATTGAAGTATGGAATAACACATAAGCAACTTTTTCGCTGGACCCAGCAACGATATAGCTGTGTAGTGGCTATAGCCCGTATAGACTTAAAATTTATTCAAAGCTATTTCACGCCTGCGACTTCGCCCTCCTAGTATATTGATCAACAGATGCCTATGTATTATTCCGGACCACAGCCAGTTATAAGACGGCAGGAGGCGGGGACCTTTAAAATACTGCAACGTGATTGAATAAATCAAACTTGTGTCATACATACCGACTTTTAAGTCATATATAAGGTCGATTGGTCTAATGTTTTACCAGAAAAACTTTCACTTAGAAATAGTGTTTAGTAGGCGTTTCAGCATGCATGTTATATATTTGTATTCGTTTATCAAAATTGAGTAACTTCTGGAAAGAAAGTCAACAAACACAAAACTGTGGTTAACAGAAGCTCTAAAACGCAATAACTTTGTATTCGAATACAATATTTAAAATAGCGAACATATATAAATGTTTTTATATAAAAACGAAAGAGAGACAGTATTTTATTTAACATTGCATGGTTTATTTTAGGTTCCATTCCAAATGGCGAATATAAATGCGATAAAACTAAAGAGGTTTATTTTCAATGTAAACAAGGCATATTATATTCATGGAAATTGTGCAATTGTTTTAATAATTACCACCGACAAACAGACGGATGGTCATGACATGTAATATTTACTCGTAACCATTTAGGTTTCCAACAGAACTAACGTTCGGATTCCGTAGACTGCGTTACGTCGTACTTCAGCAATTGAAATTGTCGCAGTACAACTTCATAGCTGAGTTTCTCCTCATAACTAAGAATGCTTAGCGCATACTCCGCGCTGCTCGGAATAGAATTTATTTAGGTCCAAGCTTAGTAGCCAGTTCAAGGGTTGGAAGTCAAATGGAGAACTTCAATATCTTATTGAAGGGAATCGGGACTAATGGCTTTGCACGGGAGTGCTCATGAATTTTTGCCACTGGTTGTTAGGTAAAGCATCTGCGGTTGCTTATCTTGGTTGATTGCTTGAGCAACGCGAGCCGGGTTATGGACGCTTCGACTTTTGAATATTTATTTTGTACTAGCTCTTCCTCGCGACTATGTACATATATCCGCAACTCCGGGGCTCTGCGACTACGTACCTACAATTTTAACTGCCGAGGACTTCTGCGTGGTAAATCGCATACAAGTTGTTACAGCAATTCTATCGTTTTCTGACGTCCGTATTCACGTTTGTAGTTTGTTGTTTATTTATCTTGTAGCCGCAATAATGTTAACCAATAACACTTCTTAACAAAAATAAATCATGAAATCATCAATAAAGGACGCAAACTAAACAATCACATAAAATACTTAGATTGAAATATTGAATCTAAAAAGAAACATATTAAAGTGAATTATGATAACTGATTTATTTAACCCTGATTTTATTATAATTTAGTAATAAGTTTTACAATAAAAAATTCAAGTTGCTTCACAATGCCCTACCACAGAAAGAGAGAGAGAGAGAGAGAGAGGGGAGAGAGAGCGAACGGCAAAGGGTACAGAGTACAGGTTACACTAGTACAGAGGCGCAGAATTCAAATTAATATTTTAACGGAATCACCACTCAAAGGTAGTCGTTTTCGACGTTGGATGTTAGTGCGGGATGAGCATTTTCTTTATTTGCTAACAGGATAGTGGTTACGTACAAAACTTATAACATAAAGTCCTGGTTAGTTCGCATTTCTTGAAGTTTATCCATTTTTGGTCTAAGAAAGTATGCGTCGTCACGTTCCTCATGCCCCACATTTAGTACGCTCCAGCGCGATGCCAAGTGCGGTTCTTTAGTTTTCAATTTGGACGCATACGTATTTGTCTTGGTTGTTGAGTATGGGGAAATATTGTTAGATATGTTGGAATACATGTTGAGAAATAGGGATGTACCGTGCCAAACAATTGCAGTGTTTGCGTGGGAGATTTTTGAGAATGCAGATTGCGGTGTTGAGAATACGGAAGTGTTACGCAATGAGGTAGAATTCACTGAACAAAATTGGAAATTGGTTTCAAGATTCTGTTATTTAGAATCTGAAATATACTCTAATTCTGCTGCAATGTTAGATAGAATGGTTGGCCACAAATAGACATTAAAATTAATTAAGACAGTAAGTAACAATCACGAAAATTTTCATACTTTTAACGCTGTGGTTTTCTACTAATTTTTTACTTAAAAATGCATTTAGGTAACATTATATTTATTCCTATTTTCTATCAACTTAGGGACAGGTTTTGTTTTAGGACGAAAGTTATGAATTTGAGTTGAATAATCGATGTTTCTACAATAGTAAATCGATATCAATTTCTAAAATGACAATACAATCGTCTCAAATTTTATAATTATTCTGAGAATAATAGGTTATTATTTTTTAACATATTTTAATAATGTAAGTCGCAAGTATAATTTATGATCAACTAGTTTCCGCACGTGGTTGGTAAAAAGTACCTTTTGTAGAATTCCAGATGTCTGTGCTAAATTTTATCTAGATGCAAATCGTAATTTTTACATGAAGAACTAACACATCCTTACATCCATTCACAAACTGTCGCATTTCTAAAGTTTTTAGTACAATGACAACCTAAAATGATTCTATTTGCATATTTTATGTCACTTCAACTTTAAAAAAAATCTTACCATCCTAACGTACATTTCGTTGTTTCACCAGGACGACATAAGGTAACAAAAACTATATACAACTTTTGTTACTCTTTTTACTCATTCAACCTCTACAATGAGTGGTCGTTACAAGGGTTTCAGAGTCGTACGAGCATATGGACGGTCGCTAGTCTTGCAGTATGGCTCGTTGGGGGCATTCGAATGTGGTTTGAGTTATGAGCGACGAGAGGTTTATATTCTTGTTGTTATATGATTCAACACACGCACACATTCCTTAACTCTCACATATACAAACACACACCTACGTAAAAATAATTGTATTTATTTATTTGTTTTTACATACCTATAATAAGATATGAAAATACATCAATGGCTTATTTTGTGCGGCACTAACTCAGTTTATTTTTCTCTTTGCAAATGACGCTATACAATATGAGTTAACAAAATACAAAATTTATAAAATTACTAGCTTTTGCCCGCGACTTCATCCGTCTGGTCATGTTGATGAGTGGTGGTCAAAATGCTGCCCTATGTGAAAAACTAACCCCTTCAGCCCCTTTTCTCACGATCAAAAGTAACCAATCCTCTTTCATTTCCTATTATGTGTCTTAATACAAAGTTTCACTGTTATATGTTTAATAATGACGAATTGACATACAAACATTCATCCCCTCTTTTAACTCATTCTTCCCCGTTTTTCGCAATAAATAGTAGCCTATGGTTATCCTCAGGGTTAATTCTATCTCTGTAACAAATTTCATCAAAATCGGTTCAGTAGTTTAGGCGTAAAAGCGTAACAGACAGACAGTTACTTTCGCATTTAATATATTAGTAGGGATTAAGAATCGCAGATTTTCTCAAGTGTGATTGTGATAATTTCAATAAAGATGTTCAATCCTAAAATGTTCAATCCTAAAATCTATCTTAAAATTGTTTTTTTTTTTATTTTCGGACACCCAACACATTATAAATGTATATGACGGTAGGCGTTTCATAGCTATTACACATAAATATCGTTAATAAATTACCCATGCATTTTAGTCAAAAAAGAAAACTTATTTATGCTAATATCAAAAGTATCATATTTTTTTGTAATAATGCGCATTTATTACATAAACAATATTCTTAAAAAACACTCAGCAACCCGGTAATAACAGATTTCCTTGAATACAGTAATATAATCAAAAGCTTCAGACAAATCTCAAAAAAGTAACTTATTTACTTTCATCGCGCAATTCTTTATTCACATTTCTGCAAAAAGTATCTATAAAAGGAAAAATCAAGTTCATTTAATTCTGTTTACTGAAGCTAGCATAATAATTTCCTGCTTCTTTTAAAATGAGTTCATCACTTTCTTTATCAATGTAGTGCTTTCCTTCTTTGTGCATGAGCCCTTCACTTTCTTCATTGTTGTGTAAGTGACATTCCAACTTAAGCTAATGTCTATAGATGGCGCTCATTACTTACTTTATTTAACTTGATTACACCAAACACTACTGCTAATATCATTCTCTACCAGCTAACCTTTCGGCAAAAGCAGAAAGTGACGATAGCGACATAAAAATTGTGATTATAATTACATTACAAATACATAAATCATATAAGGTTAATAAATAAAGTACAAAATATTAAATACATAATAATAAAAAACAAGAGGTGAGAAAAAACAATAAAAAAAAACTAAACTGATGTCGAAGAGAAAAATCTTTAAAATATAATATGAGATACATAGCTTTCTAGGTGTTGAGCCAGATAGTATGATGTAAGTCTTTTTTGAAGGAATGCCTGCTACAATATTTTCTTAGTTGTACTGGAAAAGCTTGCCATAGCTGAATAGCACTAACGGCGAAAGAATGTGATAAGATCCAGATGGATGAAGTGGAATTGATAGTACAAGGAAATTGGATGATCGCAGTTGACGTTCATGGGTGTCACTAAGAAATTTAAACATGACTTTAAGGTAGGATGGAGTAGCATCTTCAAAAAGAATAGAGTACAGAGTCGTGATTATTCTTGACTGTCTACGTTCACGAATAGGGAGCCGTTCAAGAAGGCGACGATAGGATGAGATGTGACCGAATTTGCGTAGACAGTAGATGAAGCGATTTACGAGACGATCCAGCTTATTGAGCAGGTCCTCGTTAATATCGGAACAGCAAACCTCGACATAGTCAATAATGGGCAAGATAAGGCATTTAACTAGGGTAATTTTTACTCGACTCGGAAGGAAATGGCGTAGTCGATTCCGGGTGCGCAACCGTGCAAAGACCTGACCAGCTAATCTCAGTGACATGTGCAACCCAAGTAAGATTAGTGTCCATATACAGTCCTAGATTCTTCACAGTGGACTTGAAAGGAATAATGGAAGCCTCAAAGGAGAAGGCTTGACAGAACTGTAGTCTAATTTACACAACTGACGAGGGCTACCAATTATAACCTGGCATTTGTTGACATTAACATTGATACCGTATTTAAGAGACCAAATGCTGATGTTAGCAAATTCTGATTGATTTTGTTAACAGCATCGTTTATGTTATCAACACTGGCTTACGCATAGATTTGCAAATCGTCAGCGTATAAGTAGTAAGAACAATCCAAAACGTAAGTGAGAAAATTGATATAGATAGAGAAGAGTAAAGGTGAGAGTATTCCACTTTGAGGGACGCAGGCAGCTAAGTCGCACCAGTCAGATATTGCCCGACCAACACGAACAAACACGAACCTGCCGGCGACTTTGAAGATACGACGAGAACCAATTCAGTGTCACAGGTGATATCCTCATATGATTGAGAGCAGTTAAGAGAATATCATGATGCACCATATTCAAGGCATTCGAAAAGTCTATTAGAACTAGGACGGTGACCATTTTATCTTCCATGCCCCTGCGTATGCCCTCAATAACTATTAGAAGAGCAGTCGTAATACTGTGGTCTACTCTTAAACCTGACTGAAAAGGGCTGAGGAGACTATTATTGAAAATATAAGAGGAAAGTTGTTTATGAACTGTAGCTTCTAAAATTTTAGATAAATAAGGAAGTATTGAGATTGGTCGAAAGTTATTAAGGTCATAGGGATTGGGCACTTTGTGCAAAGGGATACTCGTAATAACGGCATTGTGCCAGATGGAAGGAAAGACTCCAGTAAAAAGAGAGGTATTGACTATATTAGTAATTAGATGCAGTAATTGTTGTAAGATTAGAGTGACCATAAATCAAGATACGATACACCCCGGGTATCCATCCTTACACCGTGGTTATCCCTCGGGTACGGACGGCACTCTTCGCCTCGTCCTTCGTATGGCGTACGTCGAAGGATTGAAACAAGTTGACAGCGTCTATGTTTTCGTTCAAGTATAATGTAGGTATCTTCAAGACAAGTGTTAATAGGCTTTTTCTAAGTTAATGCGCTTTACCATCTAAGACTACATAGCCGCTTACCATCAGGTGGGGTCGTAGTCAAGCAATAACTTATAATATGTAATAAAAAATATAAAAAACTATCAGGTTACCAGTTTATTTGCCTTCTTAAAGCTTAAAATGTTACTTTGTCTGATATCTTAGACCAGGGGTAAAAAACCCGCGCACGCGGGCCACATGCGGCCCTTTCAGCATTTTTAAATTAGATTTTTATGCTTAGAAGGTCAAACACTGTGGGGTCAAAACATAAAACATTACAACACAAAAAAGCATTATGTTACATAAATTGAACAAATATTTTATACCCTTACGTAGTTACTCTAAAACGTTAAGTAGATTTCATTAAGTATAAATAATACTAATCTATGTGCGGCCCTCTAGCAAAAATAGACTTTAAAATTGGCCCTCTAATTCAAAATGTTGCTCACCCCTGTCTTAGACCATACCTAACCTTTTATGAAGCAAAGTCCGTCATAAAGCAGGACCCACGTTGAACGCGTCACTCGGACGTGATACTTCATATACAGTGAGCGATAGATTTATCACCGCCTTATGTTATTATGATGTCTTTGTTGTTCTTGGCGTCTTCTATTGGGTATTTGTTTCATATTTTATTGTAATATTATCAGTAATATCTTGATTTGCTTTTGACAAAGAAAATAGTATTACATTCCATTTAGATTATACTGAATCATTATTTTTATTTAATAAAACCCATGCGGCTCGTAGAATTAAAGTAACCTCATTGTTATATGGTTTAATAGAAAGGTTTTTATGAATGTTGTACAAAAACATTTTCTTATTGGAATTGGCTTGCTCAAGGTCGTTTAAATCGTTGCTTTTTCAAAGAAAAAGTAATACTTCTTCACTCATGATAACCTTGTAATAATTGACTTTGATACATACTTCATATTTTCAATCAATGGCTTCACGTCTACTGAAAGTTTATCATCGTATTTCACTGATCAAATACGCCACAACACTTCCATCAAGTGATGTATTCGTATCCATCGTTCATTGTGACGTCATAGCTTTTAGAAATAAAATGAGACTAAGTGCACACAGAAGTCGCATTAGTGACTTTGAAATATTATGATGGAAGTAAAATTCACTTTTATCCTATTGCGTAGTTATAGGACGGCAAGGATTTCAGGGTTTGATTCTAAGCTGGTGTAGATGATATGGTATCAGATTTATTAGATTCATTTATAGTCAGATCATGGATGTTATTACTGTTATTCATGCCGCATTCAACTTGGAGTATTCTTGTGTGTTGGACAGAGAAGCACCCCCCTTCCTATAGAGAAGAAGTAAAAGAAACTTTTACGTACTCACCATGAATACTACAATAGAGATTGGTCTTTATTTTAAAGGTAATAAGTCTTATTTTAAATTTAATGCTATATTACGCAAAAAACGTATTTTTATGTTTATATATTTTTTACTATTTCCATTTCAGGCAAATTATTTTAAATCAATGTATAAACTACTACTTCAGATCTACATTTGATTCAGCTTTTCTCACTACAAAACACTTAATAGTTAAAATATTTTAGTCAAAGTTAATCGTTCCATCATGCAGTGTTAATGAAAAAGCCAAAGTAAACAGAGTAAATTGTTATTTGATACGTCCGAGAGGATTTATTCGGGATTTTAATAAAATTACTCAACCAATGGTAAGCTCAGATTTCCATACACGTGTCACGTACAGATATTTATTGCAATTGTTTTCTGTTGCGATTATACTATTAAATGCAATCAGAATCATGGCAGAATGTGCACATATATTTTTTTAAAAGCTGAAATAGTTACAGTTGACTTCTTTAACTTTAGGAAGTTATATTTTTATGCATGAATTTCGTAATTTGTAAAGTATACAGAAGAGCATTGTTATTTATTACACGGGCTACCCTAATATAAAAACCTTGTTTAAATTATTTTATTGTAAATAAATTTGTAATTTCCATTTAGCAGTTTTTTGTTCATACTTTAATTTTTTACAACCTTCTCGGACTTTATGAACTGCTAACTGTTTTATTAAGCTTTTAAACTAAGGTAACCTGTTGGCATTTGGCATAGGCAGGCCTAATTTAACACACACTACCCACGATCAGAGAGAAAATCTTAAATCTGGCACATGCATGTGTTTTTATTGAAATTAGAACTTAGGACAGTACAGAAAAGACCAGGTACCAACAACTAGGCTACATGGCTATCAAAAGTTGATAATTCAAATTCTTTTCACAAAAAGAATTAAAAGCTATACAATCCCAATCTAAACTAAAAGTGCTTCTCTATAGGTTGTTAAATGAAATGACTGTTATGAACAAGCGATTTTCGACTTAATGTGGCTTGTTTTGAGTGATACGGAGGAGAATTTCGCTTGAAGAGTATCGCTTAGGGGAGTTTTAGAGGGTTGCATGTGAAAATTCGTATACCAATTACTAGTTGGGTACTTGGAACCAATTGGCATAGCGATGGTGTTCATGGTCTGTTAGATACGGAAATCTCATCAATTTCTCGATAATTTAGGGAAAATGTATTCCCCCTTTTAACTTAGTTACCGGTTTTTCGGATTAGCTATTTGATTTTTAGGGTCTTGAACCCCCAGGGGGTTAAGGGAGCCAATTAAATTGGGCAGATCAGTCCCCTAGACAAATGTATTTTCTGTTATCGTTCATGCCAAACGCTGATTGAAACGACGTATGACGTATATTACGGCAAAACAGGACGCCAAATTTTTCAGTACCAAATATAATTTTCATACATTTTTGAATGTTTAGGCGTTTGGCGTGAACGATAACAGAAAAGGCATTTATGTCTCGGCCAAGGTCACAAGACCCTTGAAATTTTCGCAGTATAAAACAAAATTAGTTCTTGTATCTTGAATATCTATAAAACTGTACGTAATTGCGTTCTCAACATTGCAACCCATAATTGTGCTTACTGGCCTTTAGTCTCCGCTCACAATGTTAAGGGTACAAGGTCATAGTTCACCACGCTGGCCAAGTAGTGCGGGTAGGTAGACTTCACACATCTTTGAAAACTTTATGGAGAACTTTCGGAAGGTAAGTGAAAGCGCAGCAAAATTTGCTTCCAGGACCACCCGTTTTAAAGACCGTTCAAACGAACCAGATAGAAAGAGAAAAAAAACCCTCTTTCAAATTATTTCTAACTCGCTCTAACCATATCTCTCTCATAAATTCCATTTGTAATAGTAATTAATATTCTTGTATTAATCATTTTAGATAATATAATTTCAATTGTAAATTTTGATTTATTTATTCATCAATTAGGAACGTTAAATTTAAGGTTATTAATTGAAGTACAAGTTGTGATTTCAAAGCTTCAAAGGATTCGTTGAGATATTAATCATACTGTGACGTTTAGTTTGGCTTCAACCCTTTTATGGACCACTATTGAACATGGGTCTCGGTACCGAGGAGCCCTAGAGTATACTCCACCACACTGATCCAATGCCGATTAGTAAAGGCGATAGTGGCTAAACCATTTCAGAAGTTTTAATGCTGCTCGAAAGCCACTACCTACATACACATGCAAAAAAAATATAAGTATTTTCAACACAATGTAATATTTCCTGACAGTTCAAAAAATACAGATGTAATTATTCAAATTATCAATTCTGTTGGCATTTCTGGAGTATCACTGTATTGTTTTTTACTGAGAAGGCCTACCACAGAATAGAGTATCGTAGAACTTTCCTCACGATGCTAATGTGAAAGGGTTAGTGAATTACCAGTATCGGAAACTAGGGCCTCGATCGAACCAGAGTGTCGTAACGGGGCTGTAGTCAGCTGCATTATGGTAGGGTTTTGCAAAAGGAATATTATATCTCTTTGTAAAACTCGTCTGGCTGTCTAACACCTTCTTGCTTTTTTTTATATTAAATAAATTTGTGCTTGACCACAATCCCACCTGATGGTAAGTAGCAAAATGGCTTAGGTGGTAAGGCGCACTAATTCGGCATAAGCCTATTCAGTCTTGATTTGAAAACATTTACATTTAATCTTAGGTCACTTGTTTGGGCAGAGGGTTTTGCGCCGATTTATTGAATGCTGTTGAGATGGACCTTCCGTAGTGCTTTTTTGTAGGACTTGGCGGCAAGGCTAGTACGACAGAGAAAGGGATGAAATATCCCATTATCTGACGCACCACGTTGGTTTTAGCTTCCGCGGAGCTCGACGGATCATCAGAAGAAAAGCAGACCTGCCGCCGAGGATAAAATACGAAGTAGTGCTTCATTTCATCCTAATCTGCTGACCTGTAATACCATACTCGCCGAACACCACGAGATCCATGTTCGGGAGGGGAGTACGACGATAAATATTTCACCACACACTGATCGGACGTACCTAAAGCGGACCAACGTACAAAAGCTGTACATCATATCTGTCTGGATCAGTTGTCGGCAGAAGGGACAGGCAATTAGCTGTGTGGCCAACGATTGATGGCACCCGAATTGTTTGCTTGACCAGTTGGGAGAGGCCAAGCGACATGGCGAAACTTCATGTTTCTCTCCCAGCATGGTCGGTCTTCTGGTATGGGAAGAGCCAGTCTCGGTGACAAGCGTTAAAATCCCCCAGAAAGACCAGCTGAGCAGCGGGGTGCAAACGAAGGGCTTCATCAGCTAAGATGTTCAAATACCCGAGTCGTCTCCTGGTCACCACTGTGCGAACGGTAGATACAATATAAGCAATATAAGATTCCTGAGACCACATTAACCCAAATGGTGGAAAAAGAAAGGTTTTTAAAATGACGGAATCGCTGACAACAGATGTCGGTACGGTCATACATACAGACTCGAGCGCGAGACTGAGAATTATGCTCTAAGTTGTAATTGGGATAGTCTAGGTATGCCGTGCTTAATAAACAACGTACTCGTATCTGCGTCTCCGTCAGGAAGAGCAAATGCGGCTTTTCAGTCTCTAGGTGGTGGTGGACTGAGGTGAGATTTGAGTGCACACCCCGGATGTTGGTGAGGTGCACTAGAAGTGAGAAAACGTGCATGGGCGGATGTAGTGTGTAGCTGAGACACCTTATATATTAGGTTATGAACCAATGTAAGGGAGTACGAATAAAGACTTCATACAAGCAACACGTCTCTCTTATTCATCGAACCTGCACACGTCATCACACGGAGCTGATCACTTACCATCAGGAAACCTTTCTGCTCGTTTGCCTGCTTACCTAAGAAAAGGATATAAGTATGTTAGCAATTATGTAATAGTCTTCAATGACTTCCAAACTTCATATTTAAAAAATATTCAAGCCTAATCTAACCTCGTTATTACTCAACCCTGTGCCTCCTAAACATCACCAGACGAAACGAAAAATACAGCGAAAAATATTTACATTCCATATTCAAACGATGTGTTTAATCTTCCAAATGACTTATGCTCAGCGCTTTATTTATTTAGATGTCAGGCAAAGGAAACATTTTCATTTTCATAACCTTGGAACAGCTGAAATACAATGCTTTAATAGTATGTTTTATAGTCTTTGACTTCCGTTACTGCATTTTAATTTTATTATTATAGTCACGGGATTTCATATTTCTACTTCGGGTCTTGTATTGAGACGAAGACTTCATTAAATTAAAAATAGGCCGGTGTAGTGGTTAGTGAACCTGACTACTCGAAGATTGTGGGTTCAATGGTCGAACTTTTCTGCGCTGTGCAGGTATGTTTGATCTGTGTGTCTGCACGTGATAATATCTATATAAGTATGTTATTAAAAATATATACTCGTATGTATGTTTGTCAGTTGTCTGATCACCATAGTACAAGCTGACGCTTAGTTTTTAGCTGACACAGAAGGCGTTGTTTCTTTAATTTATTTATTCCAGACATAATTATAGCAGGATATTTATATAATGTAAATACTAGGGCCTACTTATCCCATATAGGTAGTATCTTTGTTCCTTGTACTGCATTTTTATAATGCCAACTACATTAGGCTGAATTCAGCACATCCATGCCCATGATTTATGCGATTGTAACGAGTCATATCGTGAGTACCCATAACAAAATTCAAGAAACTTTTTTTTATGAACAAGTTGAAACAAATTTTGGCTATACTTCGAAATCTTACAGATAACACATACATGCATATTTCTATAATCGGTAGAAATTTGTATTAGCAAGATAATTTAGCCGAGATCCTAGTACAAGTAGCAATGAAATAGCAACGTAGTAAATTCACATCGTAAGTACGCGTTTAAAAGTAAAAATCTAATTTAATCACTGACATCCGGATTTCTGATAGCTGAAATTTTGTTTCTAATATAGAAGTTTATGTTTGACTACATTATCTATTTTATTTTTTTACTTTTACTGGAGATTTTAAAGATTTTATTGAACCTTATAACATAGGTTACAAGTTGTAGTTCGTTCGTTCGTAAACAACTGCAATAGTGGAGAAAAACCAGTCATTTACGCCCAACACTGAACAAAAGATGGAATATTAATTATGCTACTAATACTAATTATAAATACGATCACTAATATGAAATATACACTATTGTCTTGCATTTGTGTGTGTGTGTTTGTGGATGTATGTGGGTGTTTGTGTCTGTGTTTGTCTGTGTGTGTGTGTGTGTTTGTGTGTGTGTGTGGGTGTGTTTGTGTGTGTGTGTGCGTGGGTGTTTGTGTGTATGTGGATCCTATCTGCGGTTGAAAATTAACAGTATTTTTTTATTTTTTATTAAAATTATTAATTGTTATAAGCATTATTAATTATTGAATGTATTTCCAATACATTTTATTATAAAATAGAAGTATTTTGCACTACTCCGTGCAAACTAAAACTATACCATTTCATAGTCCTACGTTCGCGTAATATCCGTAAAAAAATCACACTATGTCTCTGCTTCACGTATTAAAACATTAATGTTTCAAGTAACTACATGACTCAAGAAGAATAAGTTTTAAAACTTTAGGTGTGTTGACGTGAGCTGAGTGACAGACAATGTTGGGACCAGAGACGAAGTGCGTCTATGGATAAGACGTGATCACACATTTCAAAGGAACCCTATTACTAAAGACGAAGACGTTGATTGATAGACTGACAGTAATGGAATTTTCTGTTAGATCTTATCACAAATTTAGAAACTACTCACAGATACAACTACGTTCCAGGTGTGATTAATGTCTCTCTTCTTTTTACATTCACCAAAATTAGTGCTTGACCACCGCCTGATGGTCAACGATGTATTCTAGATGGTAAAGTGCGCTATTTAAAGAGAAGTCTATTAACTCTTGATTTGAAAACATTTACATTATAATCGAATGAGAACACTGACGCGGGCAACTTATTCTAGTCCTTCGCGGACTGATAAAAGAAGACGCATAACGCGACGTTCGTATTGATGGAATATTTACGACGACTGGATCTACGACGACTACTGACGTGCGACGGCTCGTTCGATGATGGAAGAGGGAAGGAGGAATTAAATTGTGCTATCAAATCAAATGCAGTCCTAAAGCAAAAACGTTATTTCCACGTCAAAATAAAAATGCTTCAACCTATCGCTACAGCTAAAAAGCATTACTAAGCACAGTTCTTATTTTGATATATGTTACGCATAAATACCAAAGGAATTAAAGACGTTTTCTCTTTTATTATTTTCTATAGAAAACTTTACCTTAAACTGCGGAAAAAGGAAAAATCTAGCTCTCATTACGCTAAGTCCTGTTATGTTCTGAATGCTCTCTCGACGTCTGGATTATACAAATTGCTTGTTCCATCGTTACGTTTTTCGCTGAAGAAAATCTGTTACGGAATGTCTGTGGTGCTTCTTAATAGTTTAACCCATTGATGACTCACTGCTGAGTATGGGTATCTCCTCATACTGAGGAGGCCTAGAACAGGGGTGAGCAACCTTTTCAATTAAAGGGTAAATTTTAAATTTGATATTTGCTAGAGAGCCGCACATAGATTAGCATTATTTATATCTAAACAAATCTACTTAACATTTTAGAGTTACTATGCAAAGTTTTTATGTTTGTTAAATTTTTGTATCATAATGTTCTTTTTATGTTGTATTATTTTATGTTTTAACACAGTGTTTGACCTTCTAATCATAAAAAATCTAATTTAAAAATACTCAAAGGGCCGTATGTGGCCTGCGGGCCGCGGGTTACTCACTCCTGGCTTAGATTATACTCTACCACGCTACTCTAATATGTAAAGGAAAAGTGTTAGTGGCCAACTTAAGTTTTTTATGCCACCCGCAGGCCACTATATAGATAAAAAAGCAAAAAAAATTTGAGATATTTTTTTGCTTATTGAAATATTTCCTGTCGATTCAAATTTAATTGCGCAAGTTTTCGTTTCAATTGACACTCCGCAGTACCATCATTTTGTCTTACCTCCACAAGTTAGTTAGTACATAAAATCTCTCAATTTACTATAAATATCTCTACACCGTATTCCCTACAAGCTCAAGGATCCCCCTGACATATGTAGCCCTAACGGTAATCATCCACTAGAGTGACATTGATCGATAACACGCGAATCGATTGCTCGGGGGAAATTAACACGAGACGCTCACAAAAACACGTCCTCGAACACGAGTGGGCACGCGATCTATCGATGTTCGGAGATCGAGTTTAGTTACGATAAATATATTGTGTCTGATAAAATACCACAGTTAAAAATTTTATCATGATTTTTGCTGATTTGAATGCTGGGCTCGGGTCGCTTTTTTTTTTAAATTTATTTATTAGCTTAACATATACAACATTTATAACAAATCTTATACATCTAAGTTTTAATACTAATATGTATGCCACTTACAGGCGTGTACAGCATGCACCAAATCTATGTAGGATACGATAGGATACTTTTTACTTTCGACCGCATTCACAACTCATCATTTCAACCCAAAACTGTCCCACTGCTGGGCTCGGATCTCCTCTCTAAATGTGAGGAATACAACCCATAGTCTATCCCGTTCAGTAGATTTCACAAACCTTCAAGAGATTTTTGGAAACTCTCAGGAGTCTATCACAACACATTTAACAATAGTTTAAGTAAAAATAAAAATTAAGAATTACGTACAGCAAATCTTGCGAAGCTTATAAGCTTTGATTAAGTTCGTACGCTCGTAGTAAAGTGTAAAATTTAAACAAAGTTAAATTTAAAACCTTCATACAATCCCTTCTACAGGTCTTAATTTTTAAAACGCTAGAACAGATTTATTTTGTAGCAATTGCTTTCATCCCTAACATCAATGCCTTGCATCCGTTTTCCGCATTACAAAATAGCCTATTTTTCAAACTGTTAAACTTCAAATTTTTATCAAAATCGATTCATTATTTTAGCTTGAAATGTAGGCGTAACATACAGTTCTTTTCGTGTTTTCAAATAAAGGATTACACAAAAATTTGATTTTCTGAAAATATTTCATAAACATATGAGTATTTGTAAACATATGAGTATTTACATATGAGTATTTTTTATGAAATTTGGAATAGGTACTAATCAAAGGCGTTAAATAAATGAATCGAATGTTATATGTAAAGGTTTAATAAGATTTTTGAGTTATTAATGTGTCAATAGTGGGCACAAATATTTCGACTAAAAGTAAATATATCCACATCAAGGTATCACATGATAATTTAACATGACACGCTACCGCGTATCTTTTATCTTTGTTAACAACAATGTTAATGTTAAGATTTCATTAATATCATTGTAGGGTTGTGTAGAAAACTCAGAAACTTTATAGCTCTGGCATGGCATTTAGTTTTTCATTCATCCACGCTGTAATGAAATAGTATCTAAAGTGATGAAATAAATTTTGAAAAATATATTTTTTTGCTGGAAGAAATGTCATCCTGTCAAAAGTTCCTCATCATCGTTCACGGACCATGATCCATGCTACTGGGTCGAAATATCGGCGCGTAACACATCAATCGTAACTAGTATTAATATGTAACATAGCATGTAATATATGTATAACGTAGTCGAACCCTACATTGCTCGTCTATTCCTACGCATTCCCGTTTCCTATTAACATTTTATATTACAAATCTTCTAACATTTAGTATTATAATAGTATGTTCATGTATAAAAACAGCACTGACGTTGATTGATATTACGTAAAATGGACTATTTTGGGAAGATTACTCGAACATCGGACAAAAACATCCTCGAGCTGAGATTGATGCAAAAGGATACAGAAGTCGTATACGATTTTTCTGTTGCTTTGCTTTAGGATACATCTTAACTACGGATCTTTCTATAATAATAATAATAAATATCTTTGGACAACTCACACACGGCCATCTGACCCCAAACTAAGCGTTAGTTTGTACTATGGTGATCAGACAACTGATAAACATACATACATATATACTTTTAAATACATACTTAAATAGTATTTCTATTACACACCCAGACACGCAGAACAAACATTCCTGTTCATCACAGAAAAGTTTGACCTGAGTGGGAATCG
>DWJZ01001630.1:0-22485 GCA_018249125.1 Asbolis capucinus
TGTGTGTCTGGGTGTGTAATAGAAATATCTATTTAAGTATGTATTTAAAAGTATATATGTATGTTTATCAGTTGTTTATCAGTCTAATCACCATAGCACAAGCTAACGCTTAGTTTGGCTTCCGATGGCCGTGTGTGAGTTGTCCAAAGATATTTATTTGTTTATAAAAAAGTAAATTGACATCCATTATGCAAAATCTTCGACAGTTTCCAATCTTTGTGTCAACTGTGAAAAAAGACTTGACAACTACTTTATATCCAAGAGTTAGTTTCAAAACCCTAATCGGTTGCCTATACAAACTATTGATTCAAACGCGTCCGGCGCGAGCCCACCCATCGCAACGGCAGTTATCTCTTGTGCAACCAAAAACAGAGTAACATTGTTTAATTAACATAGACTCAAATATGTACAGAGTAAAAATCCAAGAAACTAACCATGCCGAGTAAATATCAATAGTTTTTTGAATTCTTAATGCTGTTTACATCATCAAAGACATGATTTGTGCATTGCATTTGTTGAATAATAATGACATTAGGGATTCTTTGGACAATTTTAGGGTTTTAAATGTATTCATAATATGAATAATATTATACTGATTTAAGATAAAATCAGTTACTTAGAGTTTCAATTACGTAATTAAGTTTTAAAGGAATAGTAAAAACACAGATGCTAACGATGTAGAAACCTCCGATAGGGTGATTAAGGCTTCTTATGACGTCATCGTGTGACGTATGCGATATCGCCACAAGAATTTTTGCGGTAATAATTAGGCGTAACAGGTAACGGTTATAATTCGGTTAAGATTTAGTATTCAATTGAGGTAAGCCATAAACATAACACATTAAAAGATGGTTTGGCTACGTATTCAGAACATCATAACAGAAGTACTTATCATTTTAACTGTATATTAATTTTGTATATTGTACTGTATATTAATGTATGTTAATTAACTTTGTTAATATTGTTCATACAATACCTAAATATAGTAATATCTCTGTTATCAATTAATTTTGATCACAGGATAAAGATAACGCTCTTCTATTACTTCATCGACTCGCAACGCAATAGGGACTCTTAATCTGAATGTTATTAATATCCGTCGACGGCAATGACCACTTATTAATAACAGGTGTCCCATCTGCTTATTAATCTATTCTAATATTATACATAAATAACAAAACTTTGTTTGTTTGTTACCGTTAGGCACCAAAACTACTGGGCCAATTTGAAAAATTCTTTTACCATTAGAATCTTAAATTATCCCTGATGGACATGGGCTATATACAATATTTTCAAAAATTTTAGGGCTCCATCTAATAACTTCGTTAATGTAACCGAACGTGTGGAAAAACCTCATATCGTGTACACTGGAGAAATTATTGAAATTAGAGCAAATTGATGTACAACAGTTTTATAGCGGACATTAATATCTATAAAAAAGTCCACGACATTTTATGTCGTAACTGTTACATTTAAGTCACAATAACTACTCTATGCATTTTCTAGTGTCTAGTAGAGAACTTCATACTAGAAAGTAAGTCAGTTAATAACAAAAAATATGTAACTATAATTATTTCTGCGAATATACAAAGTTTCAAGAATTATAATAAGCTTTCGACAACGACACTAAATGTCCAAACAGATTTGCAGTATTGTGCTAAACCAAACCGACACTTCAATGCTCAGTCGGATTGTATGGCTTCCTAAGTCATACAGATATCGGATAACACAATAGCCGCTTATATCTCTCATTACAATTACTATTTACTATTGACCTTTTCAGGGAACTGCGAGTAATTTTATATCACTTGAAACTTTATATCGCAGAGGATTGACGGAGCTGTCCGTCAAGATTTAAGGAATGAGTCAACTCGTTTAGAGAAATGTTTGGTGTGTTTGAGTGGAATTCAATGGCCCAGTGTTAAGCAGGAGTCTATTTTCGTGTATTTTAGATCTAGAATGTACTCCACCACGTTAAAAAGGATTGCTAGAAGGTGGGTTTTTGTTGTATTGATTAAAATATTAACTATATAATTATGATTCTAAAGAGTATATGGACTACCAATTATATTGGGTTTATTTTAAAACTGACAGACGTTTAAAGTTTTATTTTTTGTATGGGATATTGTTTTAGAACTTAATTTATATTATTTGGTAAATTTATAAAGAAAAAATATACTTTAACTTCAGTGTAATAATTTAAAACAAAGTTGAGCAACTTTAAAATATACAAGGCAAAACAGAGACATAATTTATGACTCACCAGTTTGAGATGGGTAAGGTTTTAGAACGGACAATAAACTTTTTAAATTGTGTTCAATTCAATCAATAAGAACAGAATGCTGTCGTAAACGCTCGAGATTTGAGATCCCGTGGCGAGTGACACGGCCAGCACCGCTTCCAACATGGTTTCCTGCTGTTAAGTGTTGCCATAAGCGGCTATTAGCCACGTTTTACGCAAACCACGCAAGTCGGAACGCATGTTTATACTTAATTGACTCCTAAATATCGTTGTTTTCGGCCGTGAATCGTGTCATTTTGACATATTTATTAGGAATATGGGATGTTTAATTTAGTCTCCATGCGGCCGACAGATTGGTTAGTGAGTTATGGATATTGGGTACGAATAGTCTATTTAAAAATGTACATTCCGTCACACCATAATGTTGATAAACAAGAAATAACTTAGGTTTTAGTCATAAAACAGTAAAGATATTTTTTATGACAGTCTTTACTAGGTCTAGTAATGATAGCTCGCTGAACCGTCGCGGCGAAGGAGGCGCCGCAGGCGCACTTGAGGCCAACCAGCGCAGAGTCCCTGATAGCTGGAGACGAAACAGCTACATGGAAAAAGATTGCTTTCGAGTTCGCAGGTGGTGAGAGTGGGAGCTCAAACCATCCAGCAAACGACCCCGAGAAAGACGGCGCTGTGTGCGGCCATGCAGTGTCGTAGAGTACAAATATTTGGAGACGGGCCAGAATAGGGCATCGCGCTGAAGTCTCCGATCGTGTTCCTGGAGTCCTTACAAAACGCAGAGGGAAGCCACAGGGGGGTTTTAGTGGGTAAAAATCCCACATACTCCGGTACTTTTCCCAAAGTGCTGGACACCTTTTGAAGGTTTCCCCCTCGATAACGAAAAAAAGTCTAGTAATGATGTAAAAGACCAAGACAACAAACCTGAATAACTTTCATTCTATAGGTAACCCAAAATGATATTGCGAAACAAAATTAAAATTATTCGTTGTCAAAAGAATCCTATTTTTAGCACAGGTATACAGCGTACAAATGTCTATGAAAACCTATATTACAGTATAGAGGATAAAAACTTTGAATGGCTTCAACCCATTGATGACCTACTGAGCATGGGCCTCTCCTCATACTGAGGAGGCCTAGAGCCGACTCCACCGCGCTGCTCCTATGCGGTTTATTGGAGGGATTAGTGGTCGACCAGTGTCGGGAGTTTTATACCGGTCGAAGGCTTCCGATAAGGCTTAACGATTGAAATCTAACTATAACAACCGGGACCAACTTCTTTACGTGCTCTCCGAAGCACGGAAACGTTCATGAACCTTTTCCCACTAACGTCACCCATCGTCGTACCGACCGCGCCCGCTGTTGCTTAAGTTTTTCGTAACGTAAAGTTAATTTCGTAACGTAAAAGTTATAGATACCAACACGATCTAATGTGCCGTCTGAAGGAAGGAAGAGCTTATTACATTTTGCCACTAGAAGCAACCTATTCAATTAACGTCCGCGCGGCGTTTCCTAACGCAGTTGTTTACTAGCTGGGAGTTAGGTTTCATATTGCTATTATTAACTGCCTTTATGTCAGTTAAACCTTATAATTTAGACTTCAGAAAAGTTTAGACAAGATTCTTTGAAGTGTCGTGTCTTCTTTGTAAAACTTAGTTTAGATATCAAAGAATTTTCACTCGTTCTGGAATCTACTCCATTATTTAATGCTCATTATAATAATCATCACGGCCTACTATTGAGCACGGGTCTCTTCTCTGAATTAGAAGGTGAAGGCCACAGTCCACCACGCTGGCCAAGTGTGGATTGGCAGACTTCACACACCTTTGAGTTTTGCAAATTCCCCGGCATACAGGTTTCCTCACGATGTTTTCCTTCACCGTTATAGCGAGTGACATTTAAATGCTTAAAACGCACAAAACTCAGAAAAGTAAGTAGTGCGCGCCCGGGGATTCTACCCCGGACCCCCGAGTAGGAGGCCGAATTCTTAACCCCTAGGCTATCATATAATTATAATAATGCACAAATATTTTTTTTCTTTTATCAATCAGCCGCAAATATATTTTATTTATTGTAGCTATAAATAACTATAAATATCTATGGACAACTCACACACGACCATCTGAACCCAAACTGAGCACCAGCTTGTACTATGGTGATCAGACGACTAATAAACATACATATATATTTTTAAATACATACTTATATAGATGTTTACGTCCAGATAAACAGAACAAACATTCTTGCTCATCACAGAAAAGTGACCTGAGTGGTAATCCCATCACCTACGGTGTAGCAGTCAGGTTCCACAACTAGACCAGCCGGCCTGTCAAAAAGGATATAAAATCATACCTTTAAATACTATAACAGAAATCATACTGCATTAGTTATTTGTAGTAAACGTAACATTCTAAATCTGGTAAATCCGCCATTGATTTAATTGAAAATGGTTACAACATCTAGTGAAGAATTTCGCAATCGTCAACATTACTCCTTCATTCCATTCATTCCGTACTGAACATTCGTTCAGAAGCAAACGTATGCAGTTAATAAATCGTTTAAATAGGCCTATACGGTTCCGTTCCTTGTTAATTAAGGCCTGGTGGCCAAACTTTATGGCCAGCAATAGTCGCAACAATAATACATACTACGGCGTTTCCTTTCTCAGCAACATCTCTGGTTATCTGATGTCGTAAGTATTCGAGCTCTTATATCCGTTCTGTTTTCTTATCTGTAGACTCAATAAAGAACAACTACCAGATTGTACTGACTTGGAAAGACGCTGGTATTAGATTGGTTTTGAACTGAGATCTTAGATTACGTAAGACAATATTGCTGTCAACTTATAACTATCGTTTTTTACAGGACGTTTACGTTTCTTCTGTTACTGTTGAATAAAATGTTTTTGATGACTTTAGTTAAACAAGTACTTGATTAAAAAAAAGGTTTATTAAAATATTAAAAAACGCAAGCTTTAGTTATAGGTCCATTATGGAACAAAATTTAAATGTCAGCCTTTCCTATGCTATGCCAAAAATGGTCCAAACAGTCCGTCGTCTGGAGCAAATCCTGAACGTAGAGATATGCTTATCAAAAAATGCAGTCATTAGGATGGAGCGCTCATGCAAAATTTCATCTCCGTAGTGTAAGAGGAAGTGGGTCTAATTAAGCTCGAAAAATTTGACCTGGACACTTAAACAAATATACTAACATACAAACATACACTGCAAGTTAAATAAAACGCACACTAGGATGTATAGGTTCGTTAAGGTTTATAAATAGCACTTATAAATAGCTCGTTACAGTGATATTTTTTTCTAAGAACTTTCCATTGCTTTTCTGTGCAATGGGATTGGAGAAAACAACTCTTAATTATATCATCTTGTTAAATTATTATAATTAAGGTAAACGATTCATTATCTTTCTCTTAGGATTAAATAAGGTTGCCTTTTAGTATGATGGTGGCTAAAATGCCAAAAGTAACTGCGGAATCTCAAACAGGATTGCCTCTGCCGGGTCCCGCTGTTTCCCGAGGGGTCATTTATCGAATGTGACATGACAATTCTTTTACCCTTGACACTTTGTTTCCACATAAATTACTCTCAGCTACCGCATATCGCCTCGAATTCGCGTCGCACATCTGTGTGTTTCTCTCTTTATTTAAGTTTCGTTTTGCATTCCACCATCTGTGTTTGCTCATTGTCTGTTGGCTCGAATTAAAAAAAGATTTTGTTTTTCGTACCGTCTTCGCCCACGACTTATGTGACGTTAACTTCGGGAGTATTCTTATTGTTGCCGAGAGTTTATGCAATGTTGCATATATTACGTATAGGTTTTATTTTAATTAAATTTTCAAATGTAGTCGCGCGAGTATTTTGATTAAGGACCTCGTTAAGAGTATCCTTACGATCGGACTTTAGAGACACACTGTTTATTTAATGCTTAGCATTGCGAACAATAATATTATGGAGTCGACTATAAGTTTTCCTTACCTCGGCTCACTTCTATAGGCCATATATAGTTGGTGTAGTTTTTGATATTTGAATTTTAATGCGAGACAAAATTTATGTAATGTCGGTGAACATATTTCTAATGCACTATTATTTTAAAATATATCTTTAAAATTCTTTCTCTCTTTTTGCTTATTCACATTTATTTTCAATAAAAGCGGTACAAATTTCTAACTAATAAGTAGTATTTATACATATAAACAAAAATCATATACTTTTTTTTTACAATAAGTAGGTAAGTTAATGTGACAACGATCCCACCTGATAGTAAGTGGCGATGACGTTTATGATGGTAAAGCGCACTAATTTTTATTTTTTTTAATGCTTTTATACTTAGGAGTTCCGAGTTGTTCTCTTCATACTTTCATTGACGCAGAGAGAATTGAGTAGAAAGCATTGTTTTGGGGTATATTGCTTACCAAAAAAACAACAGAAATTGCTCCCAAATCTTCCATGTACTCAAGCACACATGTGCACAAGCTCTTATGTAACTTGCAGAGTATAATTGTATATTAGTATAATTGTTTGTTACGGGTCAACTCTTGCAATTTAATTAGACCCACTTCCTCTAACACTACGAAACTGAAATTTTGCACACTGCTTCAGATAACAATGCATTTTTATGATATGCATGACCTGATACTGCGTTCAGGATTGGCTTCAGAGAAGAAAATTCCTCAATAGTTAACGATACTGTTATGAAACTTTGTTCATTCCTTCGTATTAGAGTTCTATAATTGAAGCTTGTATTTTTAAATTAGTTAATGAACATTGTTATTATTTATTGATAGAAACATGATACACTATAATACGGTGCAGTTCTGTATTAAATTGTGACGAATGGAAATGTCATTGACTCGTATTTCAATTCATTTGAAATCTACTTACCATTCACACATAGACTGTGCACACACTCTGTGATCACGTTCGATGAACGTACCTCGTACGCAACCTGGTAACAAATCGAAGGTTGGACCTACCATTTCTATTAATCATCATATATTATGCATCATTGAGTTATGTCATTTAGGAGTCAGTCAACTTTTTAGCGTCTAATGGCAGGAAGTATTTTGAGACTAAATTGTCTGTGTGAGCATTATTGATGAAAATACGTTATTAATATTCATCATACTGGTAGTTGTTATAACTGTCCCACTGCTGGGTTTGTGGGGTGTGGCCGTACGTCAGCACGAACTATAGGCGTCTGGTTTTAAACTAATGTCGTTGCGGATGCTAAATATTTTAAATGCAAATAGGTACTCACGATTTGCTTATTATTTTACCTAACTTTCCACTTGCATGGGTCTTGCATATAGGCATATATTAAGTTTGCAGATCCTCGGATCACACCACCAGGCCCCATGACCCGACGTTACAAACCCCTATAAGATTTATCGACTGCAACTGATGAGTACACCCAGAACGAATGGCTTTATGTGCTCTCCGAAGCATTTATAAAATATCTGAGCACAAATATCCTATCAGCTTTGTGATCGTACATTTCCGCTTTTGCTTAACTTTGCTGATCACTTTCAATTTGATTGATTTTGGTTTTATTTCATAAAAAAATAAAAATAAATTACAACTGTCCAGAACTTCACCCTCGAGGCAGATACTTTGATAAAAAGTTACCTATTTGTTATTCCAGACAACAATCTAACCCTGTCCGAAATGTCCTGTCCAGATCGGTTCAGTATTTTTGAGTGAAGGAGTAAAATCCATCCATCTAATCATCCATCCATCCATTCTCACAAACTTTGGCATTTGTAACATTAGTAGGATTTAACGAAATCAGATATACATATGTACATAATTAGTCCTATAAAAATTCTTACATATCCTATAATACATAGTTAATTTTTATATTATATATCTTAATAATACTCAGTTAATTTATATTATATATCAATATTTTAATTTAAAACAGGTAGTCGTATGATTAATAGCTG
Source organism: Asbolis capucinus (assembly GCA_018249125.1). Lineage (NCBI taxonomy): Eukaryota > Metazoa > Arthropoda > Insecta > Lepidoptera > Hesperiidae > Asbolis > Asbolis capucinus. The sequence goes on from DWJZ01001630.1 coordinate 8,214, forward strand.
GAACTGATCAGTCAATGTGTCTCCCGTGGATAACGGTAGAAAGTTCACTGACCCTGTCTCGATGATGGCCGGGGAATGAGCATTAATGTTTATAACATATGTGTAAAATTAATCGAGACTCACCAAGTTTACTTAACGATTCTTTAAGTAGGACGATGTGTACATACTAATTACATTAACGCGTGACATCACGAATTTATGGTAATGTAGAAAGTCCTATGTATTGTAAGTTTCTTTTATCGACGTGAGAGGAAAGTTTGAAATGATTTGGAATAGTATTTTTATGTTGGGGCATGAAGAAAAAATTATTAAAATTTTTTACATTAATATGCGACCTTATTATGGTTCCAGTGACAGATGGATGTTTGTTCTTGGGGCTATGTAAATTGTTATCGATTAAATAGTGTATACAGGTGATGAAATTAAAATGTGTCCTTGTCATAAATACCAACTAAGTATGTTAAGTACACTTCGCGTTGTAGGTATGTAGCTATATAAGGTTGATTTGTCCAATGTTTTGCCAGATGTCAATCCTATATCCTATACTCATTTCGGCTCGGGTCTCCACTCATAATGTGAAGGTCATAGACCACCACGCTGGCCAAGTGCGGATTAGTCAACTTCACTCCTTTGGCTTTGAGAGCTTTATAGAGAACTTTCAGAAATGCATGTTCACTTACGGTGTTAAGGTTGTAAGCGATCGAAAAAGTTAAACAAAAGTGGGCGTGGTCGATAGAAGGACGAGTGACCACTAGTGGCAAATATTTCAAAAGCTCTTCCGTGCTTCAGAGGGCACGTAAAGCTGTTAGTCCCGGATATTATCGTTACACGTTGGAGTTCTTAAAGCGGCATAAAAACTTTCGACTTTTGGGTTGGTTCCCCTCCACCAATCCACACTGGAGCAGCGTGGCATAGTGTTCACCTCATCAGTATAAGGAGAGACCTATGCTCAACCGTGGGCCATCAATGTGTTAAAGACAGCAATAGAATTTATATAACATTGTCTGGAAAACCACATATCTTTCAAACGAATTTGTCGTTAATTTTTTTAAGAAAACCATATAGGAAGAATATTGCTTTGTAATATGGACTCATGTCATTTTTTTACAGGTAATTTAACCCGAGATAACATCCCATTGAGCCCGTGAGTTAGAAACCACATTATGCATGCAACAAGCTTTGTGGAACCGACGGTTTGTCACTTTAAATTGTTTAATGCATTCGGTATACTGCATTTGATAAAAAAACTGTCAAGTGTGACTTGGTGAAGTGTACCGAGCCATTGAAATATTTTTTTTGTTCCAAGTTTAAATTCTTATTCTTTTTTTTTCAAATTAAATACTCTAACTTTTGAAAAAAGGCAACAATTTTTTTATCTTGATGCATTTTATGTGAGAGTAAAATAAAACATGGTTTAGGAGAAAGTTGTAAAATTTAATCAGTTTTTCATCTTAATTCGTTCTTTTTTGTTTTAAAAAGAGGAGATGGAGATGGAAATAGAAGTTGTTGGAGTAGAAAAACGATTAAAATACAACATATATGTAAGTTCTTTGTATTTCTCTCTTTGTATTGTTCTCAATTATATATAATAAATTATAATAAAATATCATACAAAAATTGTAACTAAAACTAAATATAAAACCTTACAATAATTACATATTTCCGTATTTCCTCCACCAATTCGCAATGAAACAGCATGGTGAAGTATGTCCTGGATGCCTCATAAGAAGAAACCCATGGCTCAGCCATTATTATTTCTATATTTTAGTATTGGAGAAAAACGAAAAAAGTATTTATTCATTATTAGGTTCCATTCCCACATTAAATTCTTTAAGGAACCCTAAACCGGAAATCGAATTGAAATTGGCAACGTCACAGCACATTGCCACAAATAAAAAGCAAGCCGATATATAGGATCATTTCAATAAAAGTTATTGTATCGAAAACTGTCAATGGGCAGGAAGCGATGTGAGTTCGTGTATTGAAGCAAGTGGGCTGTTTATAATTTGTTGATTTGAACGAACGAACACTGAACGAATGGAATGCGTCCAACGTCAAACTTTTGTGTGGACTTCTAATTGACTTTTTCAACGAATTGCGACAGTAGAAGCGTTCATTCATAAACCTTAATAGCGTGAAACCGATCCCCGGATGTAGGTTTTTTTGAAACTATTCAACGACTTTCATCAATTTTCGGTTTTAACCAAGCTTATCGCGTTTCTAAGCTATTTATAAAACCATAAATTTTGGTGCACACCTGTCCAGGAGTACAGAAGATACCAAAATCACATGTCGACATATTATTAATTGGTGCTAAGTGGACTTTAATTTTCGGTGATTATTCCTAATTCAAGGTGGTTTTTAATTTTCTACAATTTTTTTGTTGACAATAAGAGATAAAAGTAAAAAGAGAGAAAGAGAGTAAAAAGAGATAATTAAAGCAAAAGAGTAAAGGTGTATCTTCTTCACGGCTCCCGTAATGTACTTGGTATTTTCTATACTTATACTTTTTACTTCAAAACTACATCAGATCATGCCTATGCTACAGCTGGGCACAGGTCACATAATGTAAGAGGAATTGGCCGTATTCTTCCACGCTGGCCAAGTGCAGATTGGCGGCTTTCACCCACTTTTGAGAACTTTGAGGTAAAATCTTGAGAGTACTGGTCTCCTCTCACAATGTGAGGATTATATGCCCTAGTCTTCCACGCTGGCCAAGATTGGTGGCCTTCACCCACTTTTGAGAACTTTGAGGTAAAACCTCGGGAGTGCAGGTTTTCTGATGTTTTCTTTCGCCTAAACAAGCGAAAATCATTTCGTATACGGACATAACTTTTTGAAAATAGAAGCCGCGCGTAAGATTTGAACCGAACAAACTAATATACAAACATACACTGCAAGTTAAATAAAATATTGTTACGGTTAACGCTTGTAACCAATCGATAGTTAGTTAACTTTAACCGTAGCAAAGGTTATATAGAATAATAAACCAGTTTTAATAACTACGCATCTCAAAACACTTTCCGCGTTAAGGAATAATCCTCGAAGTCTTACACGATTTATTCCTGTATTATTTTTATAATCTTCAATTTTATGTTCAGACATATCCCTGTTAGCAGGGATTAACCGTTAGTGATGTGATTTTTTTAATTATTTTAGTTTTATATTTAGATGAAATAGGCAATTACGTTTGTTTTACGTTCAATTGAATATTTTTTTAACTTAAATTACAGAGAAGAGTGAACTGCGTCCAATGTCTTAGATTTCATTACATAGTCTTACCATCAGCTGGGATTTAAATATATTTATTTTGATCCTGTAGTCAAGTAGAAGACCTGTGAAGCAAGAGGTCAGAGAACCTCTCCATTCTCCATAAACCAACCTTTAGGAAAAGCAAATAGACGAGGGCAGTTAGTTATGGATTTATCTACAATCATATTAAAAAGAGGAAAGATTTTTCTGTTTGTTTGTATAGAATAGGCTCCAAAATTATTGGATTGATTTAAAAAAATTCCTCGACAATATGCACTATGGTATCTTAAAAGTGACTACATATTATCCCGGAAAATAATAAGAAATTTTCCTCGAAAGCGAATTTGCAAAAACAAAGAAGTCGAATGAAAGCATTTTTTGAGAACGCTGCTTCAACAGTAAGAGATACATAAATGGGTTGTACAGAAAAGATGTAGAGCTTTAAAACACCTACATAAAAGTCAGGGATTGCATATGTCTAACTTTTATATTTTCACCGCTATAAACACTTTTATGTTTTAAAAAGTAATAGTTTGACTTTGACTTTATTCATTGTTGACCACGTAAAGCAGGTAAGCTAGTTATGTATATAATGACAACATATTACCACTTCAATAACTTTAATGACATGATTGCATCAAGCCATCGTGTTCCATAGAAACGTTTAGTCTAACGATGTCATATTTGCACGTAATGTATCACTTAATATATGTAAGTACCTGATCCGATTTATTTGGTATACAAAATATAGTAACAACGCCATCTAGTAAACACATAGTAAACTAACTGGCTAAGATTCCAAGTTTTCTTTTTCATTCAATAAGTTGAATTGACTACAATACCTCCTGATGGTAGGTGGCAATATCTTTCAGCCAGGGTTGGCCACTAACCCCTCCACCAATTCACATTGTAGAAGGGTGCTGGAGTATGCTCTAGGCCTTTTCATTTTGATGAGAGATCCGATCATTAGTGGGCCGGTACCTTCAGTAGTTGTGATGTACATATGTATATTCAATGGCTTATCTCAGTTTTATTGTCACATTTCCTCCATATGATCTTATCTGGGTACTGAACTACATCTGGTCTCAGTTGACATGATATGGGTTTAAGCCAGCTTTCTTAGATACGCCGAGTTCAATGTAATGTCGGCTCAAGTTGACAAATGGCTGTGACGTCATTGGTACCGCTTGCCGGCTTGTACGCACTGTCTCCTACTATACCTGCATATTGACGGACTTACATAGATTTAACTTCTACAAATATATTTATTATAAAAAGTTTTGAGAACTAGTTTTCAATGTTGGCTCCGCCTGTACGCTGGATAAGAAGTAGCATATGTACTCCAGGCTATAATCTGTCTTTGTGCTAAATTTCTTTGAGATCAGTTTAGTCAGTTTTGCATGAAAGAGTAACAAACATCCATCGATCCTTGTTGCATTGTTAATATAGGTTGTGGTAACGTCAGTCTATTCATGGTTTTTATGGACTGAGAACGAGTTCCTTCTTATCATTGAGAAAGTTTACATAATGCTCCAAAACGCTATAGAACAGCATTTAGTTGCAGCAGATTGGTGAGGATTTAATGGCGTACCCAAGTATTAGAAGTTTCCGTCGTACGAGGGCTTCCAACAATGTTTAACGATTGTCATCTGACAATAACCAATGACCGATGGATTTCTGCAGTCTCTGAAGCAAGGAAGCGTTTAGAAAATTTTACTTACTATAATTTACAGTTTTATAACCTTGTAATAATCGTTTAAGCTTAAAGAGACTTAGATTTAATAGAAAACACAGTCTGCATGTAATAGAAAGCATCATTTCAAGCATTGTCTGAGATTACGTATTCTACACTACTCTTGACAACTATCACGCGTCCCGTGACTGAAATCCAAATGACACCATTTAATAAACTTACTTATAGTAATAAAATTCACATAAACAGTTTAGTGACTTGCCCTCTTGGAGGTCTTTGGTTTGAACGTAGAAAAAATGACCAATGTAATATGAGCTGATCGTTATGATCAAATAAGATTGTGGGTTACGAAGGGCAGAGGTCTATAAAAGTTGGTTGGGATCCAGTATCGATCAACTCATAGACATTGATGGGTAAGCTGATAAAGTCTATCATGGCGTTTGAAGTAACAGACTATTAATTTATTACTATACACATTGTTAATGTTATCAATTATAACAAAGGCGTGTCGTGATTTAGACGCAAGCGAAATGGTTAACACCTCCTCATTTGAATCTTGATGTTCCACATCATGAACTATAATACGAGTAATACTTAAATCTGGTTCCAGGAAATCAGATCATCCATTAACAAGAAAATTGAAAGTCATTTGGGTCAAGGTTTCAATTATAGTTACATTTTCTAATGATATATTTATATATTTATCATTTCTTGTCACTTTGAGAAATATTTAACTGACAGGAAACAGTGCAATCTGTTGTTTGTTAGTGTAAAATTGATTTTTTTTAATTTAATTTAGCTGTGTCTTAAAATAGGTGGCGGTATCATCGTCGAAATCCCGTTGACCTGGCAATTCTTTAATGTATTTGTCAATAAATCTGTGACTTCTGTAAGTAATTCACTAAACTACTAGTCGAGTTCGGTTGGGGCTTCACAACACATCCGTAATGCCTTTAATATTGATGTTGTCCTCTGTGATGCTGATCACTCATCACTCAGTATCAAGTCGGCTTGGCTGATTCCAGTACAAAAACTATTGTTGTCATATATCTCAGGACTACAAATATTAAATTATATTAAAACTTCTAGAATCACTACATTTTTACCCTCTTAGCTCTGTTTGTACAAGTCTAGGTGATATTCTGTCATCAACGTTAATATTCAAAATTGAAATAAAATGATTTACCGAGTGGAACCTGTCTTTTTCAATATGGTTACATTAACCTTTGCGCATCAGTTTGTCATTTTGCCGCGTTGGGTTTTCTATGCAAACGGCTGCGATAAAGACTCGAGATCAACTCTATGCTATGAATTTATTGGCTGTTACATTAATATTTCCTGGTTTTGTGTTCAGATTCCAGCAACTGTGTTCGTCTCGCCTGCGGACTTTCAATCTTGTCCTGTCACTATTTTGTTATCCCATTCCTGTTTGTTAACAGACTTTGCTTGGATTGTTGCATTTGAATATAATATCCTTCTGTTACTAACGAGGTAGTGTTTACTGGACAAGAAAAGGCTTTAGTTGCAATTATGTCTACATAACATATAATCTTTTGAAAGAATATTCTCCTGTGAATTTTGTATTCGTATATTTTAGGATGGCTAAACAAATAACTACACAAGAACGTTTGAATTTTTATAACCGAGTCTTAAAATATTCCATTCTTCCATGCCGTATACTTGTAGGTCGCTCGGACAAATACTAAAAGTTACATCAGCATTTCGGCTTGGAACGAAATCTGCGATATTTTGGTCTGCAATTTTACTACCAACGAAAAGTGTATTAAACATCTTTATGATACAAATGATAATATGAGATGTTTCTAAAAATTCCAACCTATTCGCTTTTCAATGGACTGAAATTAATATAAACAATCTGTATTTCAAGAGAGAGATCTAAAAATATTTGCTGGCAGTAAATCATTTTAGCTTCACGTACCTTTTTCCCGCTCGTCCGTATTTAATTGCAAAACAAACAACTGTGTGAGAGCTACCGACTACAGAGCCAACTGAAGCGCCGTAACTTAGATAAGTAGGCAACTAGATAATGTAAGTACAAAGTAAGGACTGTGCAATGTTTACTTAGCCGCTTTTGTTTTTGTATTAAACGCTGCTAAGTGGCTAGTTCCCTCGCTTCGGCTTCCTTACTGATATTACTGCTTTGCTTTAGATCTTTTTGTGTTTAATAGTTTAAAGATTGTGTGTCCAAGTCTGTTGTTCCGCTCGTTGAAGTGTCTTTCAATGTTACTCGTATTTTAGAATGTTCAACTCTCCTGGGCTCGCTGGTTTTCTCACGATACTTTCGTGTAGTATAACATCACATTTTTTATATTTATCATTGATGAGTACCTAATTTGTGTAATGGTTTTTCACGATATCCTTTTGGACAGAATTATTGTACACAATATGATCGGTCTGCATCAGTATAAAACAAAAAAAGACGCCTAAAAATGTAACTCTTATTAATTGTAATTTTATATTTATAAGTCATAAGTTCTTACTATTGATGTCTCCATACAGTGTTAAACTAAAACGGGGCGTGACTCCATGTATTGCTCTCTGAAGAGTGTGTGTAATCGCTCATGCGTGCTAACATTTATCAATTCTGCTATCGGTCACGCGATATCATTTTCGTTTTCATTTCATTTCACAGTTGTCGATGAACTAGAGATATGACCTCCCTGTGCTATTACTTCTGCCTATCATACTAGACTTTTCAAATTATTTCTGATCTATTGAACACTTGTCACTAGTTAAGTTTTATAATGCGATATGTCTATTAACACATGTCAGAATTAAGGTTAAAACATCTCGTAATGAATTTAAAGGTATATTACTTCTCATATCTCGTTACAATGTCTTAAACAAAACATTCTTACATTATTTATTTATTCAAGAGTCTTACCGAAAGCTCTTCAATCCAGCCTTTCACAGATGTACAGACTAAAAGGACTTGAGCACGCAATGCGACTGATATAGATTATGGAGAATTGAAAGGGTTGCTAAGCAACGTAGTTTTGGTCTCCACATAGAAGACACACGACCTCAGGAATCCAGCACATGTTGATTATCATAAATCAGTTTCTTATTCCATAACAGATCCTTAAATGTTAGAAGTGAAATTACTCGAGCACTTTAGTTTTTGTACTAACGTTTACTGTAAGTGGTTGTTGGACTTGGTATGTTAACGTGACTTCCTACCGATATTACAGTAATATTCAAAGCTTTTAAGTTGTTTTTTTGTATAAGTGGTCATGATTAGGCTTTTAAAGATATTTTAGATATCTTCCCGCTCGGCGTGTTTCCTGTTCAAGTTGCTGTAATTAGGAGCAATGATATCATTATAACGTCTTAAGTCACTACTAACTGGACTATGGTATTTTCTGAAGTAAAATATATAATATTATTTAATGTATTTATTTTATTAATGATTCTTCAAAATAGACTCCTTAACAAAACATTTTCATATCACTTTAATAAATTTAGAATTAATCAATCAGTGAAGCATTGCAATCCATAACTGTCCCACTGTTGGGTCCGGCTCTCATAATGAGAGGGGTACAGGCCATAGTCCACCACGCTGGCCAAGTGCGGATTGATGGACTTCACACACCTTTGAGAAGTTTACAGAAAAATCTCAGGAGTGCAGGTTTCCTCATGATGTTTATCTTCGTTCAACGAGTGATAAAGCAATTTCTGATACATACATACCTTTGAAAATTTGAAGTGCACGCCGTAGAATTTCAAACCAGGACAGAATTCGCGAGACCGACGTTCAACAACCAGGCTTTCAGTGAAGTATTTTATATGAATCATTAAAGGCATGATTAATAAAAATAACTCTTTTTCGCGATTGCTTGTTAGGAAGAATTTCGTATGCTTATCTTTCTAGAAGACAGAAGTCGTTAATAAGAAGTAAAGTCCTTACACTATTTTCCTTAAAGTTCCGTTCGTTAGAAACGAGTTCGTTAGAAAGTTCCCTGTTTTTAACGTCATTAGAAGCCATGGTTGTTCAGGTACCGTTATTCATCAGTAAATATATCTGACATCTATTAAATGCGAGTCAAAGGTCTCGTGTACAGTCCAATTTATTTTCATCAAAGTCAGTTTGATCGAGTTTTTGTACCACTATCGGCTCTCAAATATTTTAATTAGATGGTACACAAATAGGAGCTATTATAAGTATGTCGGTGAGCGTGACCACGACAATGTCAGCTTCAGGTACAGCGGCTTCGAGTAAATTGAATGACGATCGAAGCGTAACAAATTCAAACAAAAAATTCTAAACCTTTAATAACTCTTTGTAAATATGTGTACATAATGAAATACTTTGAGAAAAGAATAACTTCACGTAGTATTGAAAATTGGTAGTAATCTATATATATAAAAATGAATATTTGGTTGTCCTTTATAGACTGAAATGGTAGGAAATAGAGCATCGATGTCTTTACCAATTTTGATCATAATTATCTGATGAAGGTTTTGATTCCAAAATGATATCGATGATTCTGGCGAAGGAACTCTTCAAGGGTTAACAAGACACGTACGAAATATTGTACATGCATATAACGCCAATAACGCATTCCAAAGCTTACTTTAATCCACAGTGAAGCTTGATCGGTTACAGCTAGTATATATGTATATATTTTTTAATTTATTTAGTAAAAGTGGTACGATAATATTTAAAAATTATAATGTATAAAGTAACTGTTTTGATTAAAGACAATTTGATCCACTTGAAATGATATTCTACTTCTTAACCAAGTTTCATTAAAATCAGTTTAGTTACTACAGTTACGTTCGCTTTAATAACATTAGTAGGGAAGACACTCACGATATATGTTTTCACGCCTATATTTAGGCCCAAATCTATAACAGCTTATTGTACACAACCCTCAATTAACCTTGGGTAATTACAATTATATACATTATTGAAACTCGGAGAAAATAGAAAGTAACATTTTTAATATCCAACACGATTTATATTTACTAGAAACACAGCAGGATGGTGAAGATTCAATGAAGTTAAATGCGCGTACCAAATACAGTTTCATTTTATTTTCACTCTTCCACAAAAAGCAACAGACAAATCAATGTAGTCGTTTCGAGTGATTAGCACTACCATAAAATAAGGTACAAAGAGAGTCCGGTAGATTTATCGCTAAGACTGAGCATCACAGTAAATATCCGTCTTACGCTTCCACTTCCTCTGAACTCTTCTATTGATTTATAGCTTCGTTTTAAAAGCTAACTTTTTATAAAGCGACTTGGACCAGTTGTTACCAACTGTCTGTGGCATCTGGCTAGCTTTCACTCAGTTTTTAGTCGCGATTTTAAAAACTTTGTCACTTAACGAAATGTCTTTGAGGATGAAAACGAATGTAGGTTTATTCAAAGCTACATTTGATTCCCTTTTCATACTGTCTACTAGCGTGTAAAGTTTTCTATAAATTTAAACATATATGTGTAAACAGTCCAGTTAATTTTGGTATGCTTACTGAGTTTTTATAGGTGCACATTTAAAAAAAATATTATTTTACTTAAAAACAATTTTTTTTAACATACGAAAAAATAAAATCGTGTAACTTACTAAGTTAGTGCGCCCAACACCTTAGACATCATCACCTCTTTCCATCAGGTGGGATCTATGTCAAGCATTAACTTATTCTATGTAAAAAAATAATATATTTTATCACTTATAACAAAAACTTAGTTATCGAAATAAAGAATTTTCTACTGTTTATGCAAGTGTGGGAGTTTGAAAACTTTACACATTAAAGTATTGATATCGCACTTAAGACACTTTAAAAAAGTTCACGGCCTCCTTTCTACTGTGATAGCAGTAACATTTTGCACTGTATAAAATCTGTATGGATATCGTACACGTATATTTTATTATTTTTCTATCATGTCCTATATTCTTTATGGTTTATTTATTCCTTTGCTATTTCTATCCTGTTCTCTGTTGCAACGCCGTTTTAGTTCTCTGCACATTCTCAAGGTTGGCTGTTAGAGAATGTTATATACCATCAAGGTCACCTGTTGTATTTGTTTTATTTTATACAAATTAAGTTAATGCTTGACATTGATCCCACCTGATGGAGTGTTGATGATGTCTAAGATGTTGAACACACTAACTTAGTAAATGCCTATTCACTCTTAAATCTCTCTTGAAGACTCCCACATAATACAAAATATTTTATTGGAGCAAGCAAGTATAAATAAATAGATATGTATAAATTTTTTAGATTGCCAATATGAGCAATGCAATATTTTTCCGCATGTAACTTGATACTGTTTCCTATTTAAATATCTTTCATGAATCCAGTCTTGCCTTAAAACAAAAGCAAGCTATACTAAATCGCATTTAAAATTTATTGAATAATAAACTGATAGATCTATCGTAAAATTCTATCGTTATTCAAGAGCTTATTATCAAGAAACATTTCTATTGATACATCAATACTTACTGTGTTTTATAAAACATAAATCCTTATTAATCCTCATTTGGTTGTCGTTTCTATAAGCAATAATAAGTTGGAAGTTGCTATAATTTCTAAGGCGCACCTTGCTATAAATCAAGGCGTAGTGTAGTTGTCATCAGCAGTATAATGCAGAGAACATACTAGATTATTTATGAGAATCGGATTCTAGTTCTAGTCTAGTTTCCCAGCGGATTTTAGTCCTGCTACTAGTGTCTTGTCAGTTTGTTTAGCTTAACACTAACTTAATTGGCTATAAATTAAGTTCTTACAAGTTGGCCGGTTCCCGACAATACGCTTTCTCGTCTCTAAGATAAGAAGGTTATCGCCGGCGGGAGATGTTAGAGATTTATGCGACTGCTTTTAAGCTATATTCAGAAACATTAAAGTCTATTGTTATAAAATGATAGCCCATATTTTTCTGATAAACTGCATGTTGTTTATGTGCATCATAAAATGACGGCCGTTGAACTTAATTGATAAGTTTGGGACTCTGAGGTGGTCTCAAAGTACAGGGTGAATTACCAATTTCATGGATATTTATAGCCATTTCGATAGAATATCAGGAAAGCAAATCCCAATTACCTATCAATTGAGATACAACTATTTGCAGATCACAGATCAAGTAATGTTAGCAAATACTATTAGTTAATTGTTCTCTCAAATCATTGCAAACATAATCTCCATTAATCCGTTTTGGAGCTGTATGGTAGAGTATCTTCGAGGCTTCCTCAGTTATGAGGCGAGACCAGTCCTCAAGGGCAATGAGTTAAGGGCAGCTATTGTATATACTAAGCATCAATTTGACAGAACGGCCGGTTGGTATAGCGGTTAGTGAACCTGACTACTACACCGGTGGTCGTGGCTTCGAATCCTACCCAGGTCAAACTTTTCTGTGATGAGCAGGAATGTCTGTTCTGTGTGTCTGGGTGTGTAATAAAAATATCTATTTAAGTATGTATTTAAAAGTATATATGTAAGTTTATTAGTTATCTGATCACCATAGCACAAGCTAACGCTTAGTTATTGTAGTGAGTAGTTGCAGTGAGTTGTCAAAAAGATATTATTATTTATATTTATTAATTATTAAAACAATTACCGACAGTTAAAATAATTACTCTTGTTGTACCTGAAATATTAGATGTAAATAGTGAAAGATAATTTGATTTACAATTTATTCATTATTAGCCTAGCCGTTTCAGTGTTCGACATTGGCAATTTGACGAAATATAAATTGATTCGGTACTAGCAAATTTCAGTAAACAATAAAATTCATACTGGAGACTTATACCCAATTCACTATTAATCATTCAAAAGCGCAAAAATGACAGAACAAAACAAAGTTTACCATTATTAGGTATTCAGTTTCTGGTCAATCATAAGCACTTGCCCAGCGTAGTGGACCATAGCCTGTACCTTTCCAATTTGAGTGGAGACCCAAACTTAGCAGTAGGACAGTTAAACATACGACTCAAACAAAAAATATCACTCTAATGCTTAATATTCGGAAAACGGATCGTAAAATCTAGAAACTGGTCTCCTAGTGTGCGGTGCAACCGCCTATCTGCTGGGGTGCCGACCCCAGCTAGGTTACTGCCGACTAACACGCGCGACACAAATCAATTAATAATTATTTTCATATTCTTTAGTTACTTCGCACTTAGCCATCAAGGGCAGCGCGCTCGGTCACTGTAATTCCACGTCATTACCTCTAAATACTTTATTTTTCATCATTAACACAGTCGGTTCTCCAATCAATCGTGTAATTTACTGTCCTACTAATAAACATCGCTATCAAGAGCTCGTACACCTAGACTGGACAAAAGTACATGAGTAGGGTTCTGAATGATCTACGGAACCCTAAAAACCCTAACAATCGCGACAATTCCAATCGGGCTAATCATTTCCTTCTCCATAGCTATACCTTCCTCTATGCCAGATGCGAATGATTACACAAAGCAGTATACTTGCGCACCGCTTCCCTTTTCATTTCACATTTGAGTTCCCTCTTTACGAGCTATATGATAGTTACTGTGTGGAGCTAAACTGTCTGTTTTGCTAATCGTTGGGCTATTTAGCTGTTTGCTATTAGCTTGAGAGCAATATGAATATGGATTTATGTTTTTTTTAACTGTTTTGTAAGAAACAGAATTTATGTCATCAACATTTAAATGTGGCATTCACCTAGATCTTTCGTCCCATCGAAATAAGGCTCAAGATTCACAAAAACGCAATCACCTAAACTATTTGATGCTTACCTTCACAATATAACAACAATAAATATATTGTCAAATTGCAACTTTCAAAATTGATACGCGACAAAAAAAAAGGCTTATTATAGATCTGTTTAAATTAGGGCCGCATTCTGAATCGGTTCGTCTATTACTTTTATGTTACTATGATTTCAGGTTTAAACCAGTTTTTAGCAATTAGAATCTTGTCTTCAAATCCTTGATGCTACACTATTGGAAACAACTTCCTGATAACTAAGTCCAAGATCATACTTCAGTACGCTGCTTCAATGCGAATTGTAGGAGTTAGAAGTTATCTCGTGTATCGGAAGTTTTTACACCACCCCAAGACCATGGATTAACTTGTCGTTGGATAGCACTAAGGATAAAAGGGATAAAAACCGGGGCTTATGGGCTTACTCTTCGAAGCACGGACGAGATGAGGAAATTTCACCAATAACCTATTCACTATTAAACACAATCTATTCCTAACACAGCCGGTGATTTCCAACCTATATCAGCTACCAGGCTATGAGTATACAAAAAGTTTATATAAAATTTTACACGATTCGATATAAGGCTATACAGATTTATTTTAATCCTCAAACCGTAAA
>DWJZ01001631.1:0-22481 GCA_018249125.1 Asbolis capucinus
GGGTGTGTAATAGAAATATCTATTTAAGTATGTATTTAAAAGTATATATGTATGTTTATCAGTTGTCTGTTTACCATGGTACAAGCTAACGCTTAGTTTGGGTTCAGATGGCCGTGTGTGAGTTGTCCAAAGATATTTATATTTTTATATTTATTTATTCAATGCGAATTGAAGAATCGTAGAATTGTAGAATTTCCGGAAATGCAGTTTTCATCATGGCTGTCATTATTGACACATGTCAATGTCAAAACGTTCTTGATCTGCAGTCGACACATCTATGAGTGTTTAGTTTTATCAGCTTGAGAAACCACTCAATATTACAATGAGTATTTCACGATAAGTTTATTTGAGAAATGTGAATTATTTTTCAAATATTAATTCCCTTAGAATGAGGTAATGAAATTTTACTTATACGATTTTATTTTATTTGCAATATATGTCACTAGGATTAGCCCGCAGCTTTGTCCGCGTGGTAAATTCATAATAAGTAGTATATTTGTTATTCTAGACTATGGAGTTATATTCTATCTGTTCCATTCCTAAGCTTCATTAAAATCTTGCTAGCTGAATTGAAAATTTGAATAATTTAGATAAAGCATTATTTTATTACCTCTGTATTTGGCCTATGCAAAGTATGTTCTAAGGCAGGGGTAAGCAACACGCGGCCCGTGGGCCGCATGTAGCCCTATGAGCATTTTTAAATTAGATTTTTTATGCTTAGAAGGTCAAACACCGTGTCCAAACATAAAATATTACAACATACAAAACATTATGATACAAAAATTGAGCAAATATATAAAAACTTTATAATAACTCTAAAACGTTATGTACATTTGACTACATAAGTATAAATAATGCTTAACTACATGCGGCCCTCTAGAAAAAATCAAATTTAAATGTGGCCCTTTAATACAAAAGGTTGCTCATCCCTAATCTAAGGGGCTCGGTATACGTTTTTTTAATAAAGTGCACTCTATTCTCAAGTTACACATACAATACTTTAGAAACTAATTAAAACACAACTTATACAAACAGGATAAGTGTTCATTAACATATTAATGACAAGAATGGCAATAAAATATACAACTACAGTCGGTTCCTCTCAAGTTCGATTGTAATAAATCTGTAATTATTTTGTTATGTTTTAAAAATCGTAACTTTCCGTTTCGGTAGAATGAAATAATATGACATTCAGTATCCATACATGAAATAAATTATTTGAGTTTTTGAGCTTGTGATGCACAACGTGATGCGTTTATTGGATTCAGATATGAGAACTTTTCGACGATTAACTATGGAGTTATAATGTAAGGTATATTTCGTTTTATTTCTTGATTTTTAATAGTCACCCAACGGTGGAAGCCATGTAGTACCTAACTATCAAACTAATCTATAATAATATTATAAAGTTGAAGACTTTGAATGCACTAATCTCAGAAATTATTGCATTCAAAAAAATATTTGTATGTACGTACAGGGGCTTCCAAAGTGTGCGACGCGCCGTCCTGGTGCGCCGTAGAAAATATAAGAGGGACGCCGTGACCACATGACCACAAATATTGGGGGTTTTTTTTTTTTTTTTTTTTTAATTTTCTTCAGTCTTTCATGTTGTTATTTGTTTCAATTATTTTCTAATAAAAAAGTTAATTTCATATTGTTGACATATTTTTTTGTTCCGATCTCCCTAATCTAACTACTATTATTGTATGTACCTATTTCTTTGGCTGTCTTTTTAAAATAGCTAGGGCAGGGCGCCGTGACAAAGTACTAAACTTATAAATGCGCCGCTGGTTATAAAAGAATGGGAATACATAACCCATCTACCAAAGTCAAACTCAAATTTTATTATTTACTTCATCATACATATATACTAAAAGCTTACTTAACGAAGTCAAATTAATACAAATATGATTATTATACATATTAAACACTACATACATTCAATATATTGGAAACTCAAACGATATTTTCTAGCTCGAGAAGTGGCTTTATTCCCGCGGGATCACAACTAAAAGGTACTAATTTATATGGCAGAACAACGTCTGCCGGTTCAGCTAGTCATTACTAAAATTAAATTGGTTAATGTTATACCCAATAGTGTTATAACATGATCGTACCTCCGACGGAAGCCGTACAAATACGGAGACTAAGCGTCACGTGTTGTTGAAATCTTATTATTAATTTTAATAAGATTAATTTAATTAATTTAATTTATTAATCGTCTTTTCTTTGCCAGATCACCTTCTATTCAGTGCAATATTAATTTGTTTATTTTATGTTGATTTATTTACGATTTTTTTGTATTTTATTCCTATAACAAACCCACTTAGGGTTTTATTGTGTTAGGTCTACATTATGTAAAATCGAAAAAGGACGCGTGCCAATGAAAGAACGTAATGTTAACAGTGATCGTAACAATATATAAATACTAAATACTTGTCTAATTTGAGTAGTATGATAGATAATCTCCGCGAAGGATTAGAATAAGTTGCCGCGTCGGTATTCCCGTTTGATTACAATGTAAGTGTCTTCAAGTGAAGAGTGAATAAATAGGTTTAAATAAGTTAGTGCGCTTAACCATCGAAGACTTCGTCGCCATTTACCATCAGGTGGGATCAAACTCAAGCGCTAAAATATGTATGATAAAAAAAAAAAAAAATAATCGAAGTTTTCATACGGGCCCTTTAAGGTTTTAAAAATATTTTATAGTCTATGTTCATCAGCGATAATATAGAATTTTAATGGTAAAATAATTTTTCAAATCGGCCCTGTAGTTTCGGAGCCTATTCTCCTCAAAAAACAAACAAACAAAAGTATAGATAGGGCTGATTAATGGCCGCAGAAGGCCATCACCTGATTTTCAGCACGATCATTGTGGCGTGTAGTTCAACCAATGGGCATTGGAACGAAAAACGAAACTGTCTACCTTTTCAAGCCTAAACTACTGAACCGATTATGATGAAACTTTGTACAAAGCTAGAATAGATTGTAGAAAAAGTCACGATTTATATCTTTAACCGAAAAAACTTATTCCACCATCCCCCTTTCTCCATCGAACGAGCATTCGCACGGTGAATATCCATCCTTATGTCGTGAACATGACGTCAGTTCGAACGACGCGGTTTTCATCGTCCATGCGCAACGCAAAGGATTAGAATAACCTGCCTGTGTCAGTGTATCCCTCTACGTATGATGTAGGAGTCTTCAAAAGAAGCTTAGTGATGTTAGTGCGTACAATATCTTAGACATCATTACCACTTATCATCCGGTGGCGATGGCAAGCTTTAACTTATTCTACGTAACAAAACGGACTAAAGGTACTCACGGAGGACAGTGCTGCGTCAAAGATGGCGTTCCAGGCGATAGCGGCGGCGAGGGCCCCGCATGCGCACACCGCCAGCGCCGCCGCCCCCGCGCGCCGGCAGCGCGGCGTGCGCCCGCGCATCGCGCACCCCGCGATGGCGCCTGACCTGCACAACACAAAATATGTTTTTTACACTAATAATTAACTAATAATTCCGTTTTTAACCAAGTTCAAAAAGAGGCGGAGCTTGTCGATTCGTGTGGATTCTTTAAATATAAATGTTGGCTTGGAACTTCTACTGAGTAGATCGATAGTGACAAATTTTTGGATCGAATCCTGATGCTTGGTAGGTGGTCCCATAAGCGACTAGTAATGAGCAACTTTGGAGTTATTTTTCCTTTTAATATTGTTGGGTTAGTTCTTTACCTCGTAACTTTTTTCTGGGTAGATTCATGTAATTTTGGGCGACATCTGACAAATACATAGTTTTGGAATTATTCTGAATAATAGGCATTTGAAGAAAAATTTTAATTGAAAAAAAGTTTATTAAATGACGTAGTAGTTGCTACTTTTAGAAGACCGTCGTAGGCAATGTCGTTGTAAAATAATGTCGTGTCGTTGTAGTGTCGGAAATTTGTCGGTACGTTTGTCTGTGACAATTAAATTCTTTATAATTTGCTGCAATTACTTACCGTACGTTGACATTGCAGAGTATAGTTCAAATGAATCGTAGCTATGTTCTGTCAGCAACCTCGTAAAAGTCAAGTTATTTTGCAATATTAATTAAAAAAGTGTGTGTGTACTTTTCTACGCAAGTAAGAAGTTATATTTTGACGTAACAAGATAAAAATATTTTTAAAAAATTTATCGTTTGTACAAAAATCCTCCGTTTGTACAAAAAACGACACTAATAATAGAAAAAAAACAAACTAGTGTTTAGTAAACTTCAGGCTGTCGGTTTTTTTGTGAGAATATGCGCGCGCGTCGTAAATACCGAAAAGTTGAATAGCTACCTTCAGACGGTCGGTTTTTTATGACGGTATGCGCGCGCATTCTAAAAATTTACTCGTATATTTTTTCATAACACGCCAAAAGAAGTATAACTTAAATAATATTATTAAAGTTGACAAAACCTACACCTACATATATTAAGTAATTGTAACGGATTGATTTTTGTGTGTGGGTGATATTTTAGAAAAACTATAATTTTGGTTTTTTATATTTTATAAACAAGTGCTGGACTATGATGTTGTCCGATGGTCAGTAGTGATAATAGATATATAGAGAGATATAGGTAATATTAGATATTATAATATTCATTAGAGCATTAGTGTCAATCCATATAAGTATATTTTGTTACGTTACAGGTACTCTCAATAAATGTTCTTCGCACCGAAAAATCGTGAGTACCCGTAACATAACATAATATACACCATCCACGTTTAAAAACCTATATATATATATATATATATACATATATGTACGGGTATCCATTAAAATAATCCCGCCAAAATGCCACGAAGAGAAGGGAGCGCAGGTTGTCATATTTTGAAGTAAGTGCAAATAATAAAATACACAACAACGTTTCCATACATAAATGTAGCTGACCCTTTAACTAAATTACACGAGTATGTATACACAATAATATTGATAAATACTTGAGAACGACATTACTGAGACTGTTCATCATTCGGCCTGTTTCAAAACTTGAATGTTTAAATCAGATTTTTATTAAAATTCTTAAATTAAAGTAATTTATATGAGTTCTTGTATTTTTCCATGGTGTTAATTCGTTCCTTATTGATTACTTAAAATTGTTAATTATCAATCATGTCTTATTTATTTTTTGTCCATTTTGTCCTTCAGACATTTCTTTTTTTATGTCATAAGCAGGCAAACGAGCACCTGATACTAAGTCATCACCGTTTCCCATTGACATTATTAACACCAGATTGTGGTGTTACTAATGCGTTACCTGTCAGGAAAAGTAATAGACCCGCATACTCGGGGAAGAAAAATAAATAAAGGAAGCGGTACGTTGCTAATGCAACTGGGGTCAATAACGACAGCAACTGACCCCAGATACACCAACGATATAGCACTTCAGGGCGGGAGATAGAAGAAGAATGGGGAACACGAAGACTGAAGGACGGGGAGAAAAAGTGGAGAACTGGTTCTCAAGCCAAGTTTTAATCATAAATTTATTTTTGTAAGCCTATCTCGCATTTCTGTAAGCTATACTAGGCATCAGGTTCGCAATTTGTATGTATGATAAGGTGAATATAATAAAGACTAAATAAAAAAGTGTAAGGATTATTCCTTTGTCCTATATTTTGGGATAACATACTAGGATTTTTCCTGAGAATTTTTAAACTCTCTAAATCGTTAGATAGAATTTAGTAAGCTAAAAAGTGTATGACAATGTCACAGTTTTGTTATAAAATACAAACCGTTACCCTGTACTTTTGATAACTATTTATTTTTATTATTTTTCAGCTGATGGTTGTCTGGAAGAGATCGTTCTTTTAGCGATAAGGTCATTTATTGTTTTATTAAGTCCACATTGTATTTATTTTAAAATTATATTAGTGTACAATAAAGAACATTTTTTGTTGTTTAACACACTAATATCTTAGACTGTAAAACATTTTCAATGCCACAATACGCACGTTTTGTATAAATAACGTAAAATTTACATTAAAATCTTAGACAAAGATTGTTTACCAGATTTGTACAGATGAAAAAAACGGTCTATACATACTCGAACTTTTCACAAAATATACATATATCTATAAAGTATATTAACTATATTATTGATTATAGAAGTAATGATAACCTAACGGTATCAAAATTAATCTGTAACAGATGTGCCTGGGTTCAAATCCTGCACGTATCTCTAATATTTAAAGTTATATGCTATCAGTTCGGTGAAAGAAAATACAGCGAGGAAACCTGCACACCTAAGAACTCTTAAATTACTCGAAGGTAAAGTCTACCCATACGCCCTTGACCAGCGTGGTGGACTATGACCTGGGATTATTATTATCACACAGATATGTCTATATCACAATAAGTAAATGATAGCGAAACGTATTTTCTAAGAAATATTTTTGATTAAGATTGTCACACAGAACAGATATAAAGAGGGTAGGACTATGTTTTTATAACCGAAGTTACAAGTATGAGGTAGTTTATTTAAATTAAGAAAAAAAGCCAAATAAATTTGCGATAAAAGTCAATGCAATAAACGACCTAATAACAAACCTGATAGGTGTGATATTTTGTGAAATGTATAAATTAGATACGATTTGTTGATTGTATAAATCACATTTAAACTTACTTCGTCTTCGATGACATAATTTAATAAATTCCAGGTGTGATTAGCCATCAGGATACGTCCTGACGGAGAGGGCTCGCGAGTCCGACTGACTGGTATTTGAATACATTTAAATAAAGTTTCGAATTTTAAACTAGTTCAGTGATTCTCAAAGTTGCCTAGATGGACCCTTAGGGGCCGACAAGATACTCGAAAAGGGTATCAATGTACGAATAACGGACGAAAAAAATGAGGCTTCAAAAGTGATAAGTTGTGGTTGCCAAAATTAATTTGATGTCGACGACAAAGAACAAAAATGTTAGATTAGCTTTACTTGTCAATTATCAGATATAAAAAAAAAACTTAATTTTATTCGGTGATTTTTGGCGATCTTAATACGGGAAAAACTTATACTGAGTAAGATAAAAAAAAGTTGTATAAAAATTCAAATCTTCATACTTTCCGGCTACATTTAGTCTGACAACATTTGGGAGTATACTCGTAGTAGAAATGTTAAAGCAAGGAGTTCATCGAAACCAGCATTAAAGAGTGTAAGAAAAAATATTTGGAATCCTGTGCTCTCCTAATAAATACAGTGGCTCTTAGCGCATTACAATATAATTGACGTTTTGACGTAGCACTTTGATATAATATAACGAAAGTCAATTGCAAACTTCTGTAACAGCCTTTAGCGAATGCAAGCGGCCACCAATATCCTCGTTTCTAGCTACTCTAATCTACATATATCTATACTGATAATAAAACTGTAAACTTCTTTCGCCGTTTCTTCTCCTTCTTATGGCACCTTCCCGAAACGATGGTAGATTCCAAAAAATTAACGCTCACAAGTGTATTGAAAATACATGAAATGTACGATTTCACTTTGACTTTGTAACAGAGTTAATTGTGTAACTAAAATATTTTTTGCAAATTTTAGACATAGAGCCTCTATTCTCGACATAAGGAGGAAAACATTTTTTTTATCTATTGTTTGTCTGTTCGAACTTCACGCGTAAACCACTGGGCAGATTTAGACATAACATGACATAATTGTAGTTTAAACCTGAGAATGGTTATAGGATAGGTTTTACTCTGTGAAATTTTACCACATATGTATAGTCAAAGGGATAAGTGTTGGTCGGAGATTAAATCTACGATATCTGATAAATAGTAAATCTGACAAAACAGCTACGAAACCAGCAACAAGTCTACGAAATCGCACGAAAAAAAGTCTACGAAATCTGGGAAAAAAGCTACAAGTCTACGAAAACGCATATAAAACAGCCTACGAAACCTGAGAAAAAAGCTACAAAACGGGCAACAAGTCTACGAATACGCATATAAAAGTCTATGAAATACAAGCCCCTGATAGCTTAGCAGTAACCCTGAGGAACTACTAGTCCCCGGTTCGACTCTCGCTTAGGGCAGGCATTTATGTGATACTAGTTCCCCCCACGGCTACCTAACATAAGATAACTACAACGATTTTTTAGTCGTATTGGGGCGGCTTAGAATATATACAAAACCCAATCCTATGCTGGCCTACTAGGATGGCGTAAAAGGTTACAAAAATCAGCTGCTCGGTGGCAGAGTTTCGCGGATTTTTTTTTGTGAAGCTCGTCTGGCTGGCTACCATGTAATTCGTCGTGTTCCTGCTGGTGGCTTGAGAACCAATTCTCCTCTTTTTCTCCCCGTCCTTCAGTCAGCCTCCTCCCCATTCTTCTTTTGTCGTCGAACGTTTTACCGCGTATAAGGGCTTAAACAGGATATGAGAGTTTGTATGTATGTTCGTCATTGTTAAATATAGAAAAATGTTGTAACATTCTGCATTTTGAGAGCTTGAAATGAGGAATGGAGACTGTCCCCAGGAAATACCCCCTTCATTATAATCACAAAATCCGTTGTGACTTACTCAAATGTACCAATTGGCATTGGCGTAACTTTGGGGTGCCATGAGTGGCAAAATGCCACGGGCCGCTGGCCTGATTGGACCGCCGACCTGATGGAGCCCCCGGCCCGAGAGACTGTAAGCTCAGAAGTGACCAAATAATTTTAAAAAAATTAAGAAAAGCATTATATTTTAGCATTATTAAAATCATATACAAAAATATCTTGTTAACATTAAACTATTATTTTATTAATAACTACAGATTTTATTTTTTACAAACGGGTACTCACCACTGACCACTCAAGACTGACCAGTCTTACAATGACCATGACCCATGCAACTGGGTCGAAATATCGGTAAAATAATAAACAGATCGTGAGTACCCGTTTGCATAAAATGTTTAGTATCCGCGACGATATTAGTCTAAAAACATAAACTATATGCTTTTAAAAATTTTATATTTAACTAAAGTCTGAGGTACCATTTCAGTGGTATATAAAATAAAAAAATATAAAAAATAATTGTAATTTTTCTTGGGGCCCATTTTGGCACGAGCCCGCCCACACTGCATAATTACGGCACTGCCAATTGGGCATATGTGAAATAATTATAATATCGATGCATAAAAAACGAATAAATATTCAAACAGGTGAAAGTAAGTCCACTTATTTATATAATTGAAAGCTTATAACTGACACCATCTAGACAAAAATGATTTGCATTATACAATATTATCATATCAAATAATCAAAATTATTGAACAATATTTGCATACCAATGAATATGAAATTAATAAGATATCACTCACTAACTGTGCCACGTGGTTTTACTCGCGTTAAATTGAGAAAAACGTATAAAGTTCGTGGAAAAGAATATATTCTCCCGTTTTATGACATTTCTTAATGCTCAGTTCCTATTGCTCGTAGCCTTATGTTATATACCCGATAGACTTGCTCAGTTAATGGTTTATACAATACATTTTTTTTCTATTCAAACCAGTAGTCAATCAATCAATTAAACAAAATTATCAGCTTTATATTAGTATTGAGCCTAAATGCCGGTTCCGAGATTTGCCGACCTAACAAAACTGCCGAAATAGGTTGTTGCTAAATATTTTCTATAAAACTGTTAACATTATGCCGGATCAGGCAAAAATACGAAATCCGGTGTAATATGATCACCTTTGTCCAGGCGCTGGTTTTCGGCAAATCGTCTGGTCCTGTGTGGTGGGAACGGGATTTTAGGTGTCACCAGAATTTTATCTCAAAATCCTCGATTTACCAGCAGACTGAATAGACTCTAGCCTAGGGTGGTAGATTTTAGCGGTAGCGGATTTTTTTTACTTCACTCCGCCTTATTAAACGGTACATGATTGAGCTTGGATTAGCTTAGACATATGAACAAAAAATATTTTTTGTACAATTTCGAGGAAACTATTCGATTGTAACATCGACTAACAAATACAATAACAACAAAATGTTTTAATACAACCTGTTTATACAATGCCTAGTTGGTTACTGAAAATTTAGGTTTCTAATTATGAAACAATTATAAATAATCTCAACAAACTTACAGGGGGTTGAAAATAGCCTGAACTGGTTCGAGCACAGGATGGTAGGTAGTACGACCGTGCCGCCTTTTTACTCGACTTGGCGGGGGCACTGCCGTGCCCATAAATTAAAGATATATAAAAATATAACGCCTACTGATATTACAAATGCGAAAGTTTGTAAGTTATTTGGTGTTTGTTCCTCTGTTACACATCTACTGAACGGTTCTGAATAAAATTTGGCACAGAGATAGATTATAGTCTGGAATAAGACATGAACTACTCTGTATCAACATATCACGTGGCCAACGTCACATACGGGACCAAGTTAGAAATATATAAACATTTACCACAAATATTTGCGTTCAAAAACTATATTTTTCCTTCAGCACGTCCAATAAACTTATTTAACGCCGAAACTACTTATATCTTATCAGATAACTAAATTATGGTTTGCACTATCGATATCATAGAATTTAATATAACTAGATATCAGTACGTACCTAGTAGTTTGGAGAAAGATAAAAGGTCATATCCAAAAGAAACTGGTATACTTTCCACGGCGTTAAGCAAACGCTCCCGATAACTATAATAGGTACCTACCAGTTACCTAACTGTACAAGTAATATTATTAAGAAGGTAAATAAAACCCTTATATAAACAACCAACCACTAAATAATTGGTACGCTATTTGACTATTTGTGTTAAATTGTCACATATATTTTTTTAAAGGTCTTTTCACCATCTTTCATTTGCTACCCGTATTGCTTAAAACAACGAACCTAACAACCCTTGTTGTTTCATTTCCAAGCACCATTTTGAATTTTATTATAGCCTATGTCACTACCACAATTTTAACAAACTTAACCATACCTCTTAAATCAAAATCTGCTCATCCGTTTGCTCCGTAGGGCGTGCCAACGAAATTGACATACATTGTACTATATAGGGGGGGTTTACCACGACTAGCGGGAAAAAGCTGGCATCTTTACATTTTAAAGAATATGTTTAAGTAGCTGACGAGTTCTGTAACTCGTTTCTTCTTGACGAGTTCTTTCTTAAACAAAGTTATGAGGTAACCTTTCCCGATTGATATAAAGAATAAAGATAGTAATCTTATCAATAACAACTTGATAAATAACACTGTGTTGTTGATGTTTCACATTAAGTTGGATTTTAAATGTATCAATCGCATCCTTTATCTCGCCTCAGTTCATTCAGTGTGTATTTTATTACAATTAAATATTCATAATTGCATTTACATCTAAAAAGCTAGATATACATAATTATTGAATTTCAAATTAGGCAAATTTTAAAGTTCACTGGAGCTCTCATCGTCGTGATAAATGTTGAACAGGCTCTGGATACCTACGATTTGCCATGGAGTCGTACAAGAAGCAGGCACAAACACATCGTGTGGGACTAATATTGACTCGTATCGTCTTAGAACCCTCATATAGAACAGGCTAAGCATTAGACCAATCAACTTTATTGACCAATAGTTGTGCTGTGACTTATTTTACAAACTGGCAAACGAACAGACATGTCTTGATGATTGAGATCGTAAGAGGGAAGCAGTCATAGACCTACGTGGTCAAACAACAACACATCACTTTAGATAGAACGTGTTGTGTTAGTAGAAGAATGAGAAGAAGAATTAAATGACAGGGAAAAAGAAGACAACTTGCGCTCTTACTCTGCTTCCGAACTACATATAAAATATTTCCAGTTGAGTCTTAAAGAAAAGCGGACGCTAGAAGGGTACCTACATATAACTCTACCATGACCAATATCTCAAATATATCTTCAAAATGTAAAAAATGTATGGGGATGATGTTTGATGTAGAAAAATATGGCATTTGTCGTTCCGTAACAAAATATCATTTCCATCATTTGTGAACTATTGTTTGGCTTGAATGATATCAGAAAAGACATTTGTTTCAAGGCCCTGTTTTATGACTAATATAAACTTAAGTTGATTGAAAATCGCGTGACAGTTTTGCACAAAATTTCTATGTATGGAAAATTGGATAGCTGTTTAATATAACTCCATTAAGTGTTGGAAAAGGCCCCAGGAGGCTTGTCTGATCGCTTAGACAATTCCATAAAATTTTGTGTTGCAGCGTTGACCAATATTTATAGGTTATTTGGAAGTTTCTAAGATATAACGCTAGTTGTTGATAAAATGGCCACTACTGTATTATTGTCTGGCGATGGCGGTAAGTATCACTTGACAGACTGTCAAGTGATACTGAGCGGAGGGTTGATGAAAAGAAAATATAAACTAGATCTATTCGCATCGCTGCTAATGGTAATATTTTCACCAACAATTATGATTAAACCTTATGCGTGCCAATAATTTGTGGGGTAGAGCCATCACAAATTGTTATAGAGGAGTTGTGATCTTTCAAAAGCATTTGATTTTGTAGAACATGAAACATTGCTTCTCAAATTGGCTCCTTACGGTATTAAAGATAGTAGTTTGTAACTTGGTTAAATATTATCGTATTTAAATAAAAGAATTCAAACTGTGTGTGTAAATGGAGTCGAATCGTCAAGGTCGGCCGCCGTAATCGGTATTGCTCAAGGTTCAAAATCAGGTCCTTTCCTATTTTTAATGTATATAAATGACTTCTATGTTAATAACTGCGCTAATATTGTATTGTTTTCGGACGATACTTCGCTTATATTTAAAACTAATAGAGATAAGGTTAAGATAAATTTTGGCATTGTAAGCAGTACTGTAGCTCATATCTCGCATTTGTTTACTATTAACAACTTACTTTTAAATGCAATTAAATGGAACACATATAAACTTAGTAAAGTTAATAAACTTAGTAAAGCTGTTTATGCTATAAGAAAAGTTAGACAAATTACGGATGTTGAGACATCAAGACGTATTTCCATAGTATTGTCCTAAGGTATTCTACTATAGGGTAAATTAGTAGTTATCGAGACATTATTAATACTTCAGAAGAGAGCCATTTGGTCAATTAATAAACTAAAATAGCACCAATCACGTCGTGAAAAGTTGAAAGAAACAGACGTGCGGACAGTAGCTTCACAAAATATATACTACAAATGTGCACAATTTGCCTTTTTCCTCATTTCGCCTACATATACATAGTGCAGCGATCTTATTTGGGGCTCGATGTACGCTTTTATAATAAAGTGACAAAGTTTATTGTCGACTTACCCATTGAAATATTTAAAAGATGAATTAATATATATTTTGTATAAATAATTAATTAATATGAATAAAACACCAACCATCAGCATTCTCCACATCCATCCAGGGTTGACTGGTGGACAATACCATAAGGCATTAAGTCTTGCCCTTTGAAACTTCGTGTAAGAGGTGACATAAATATGAATAAATAAATAAAACACGGTTTTTACAGAAAGGTATTATAGTGTTCATGAATGAAATTAATGGCAAGGATATTTGGACATAATACACATCCGCAACTGGTTCCGTCCAAGTCTAATTGCAATCACTGTGTTTTTAAAAAGATGTGCTGAGGAATGCCTTTTGCCATTTCGTCTCCTCTTTATTTTGGCACCTGTTCGAAACGGTGATAGATTCCAAAAAAATCATATTCATAAGTTCATTCAGAAGTTCATATAATTTCAATTTGAAACAGAAACATCCATATACTTCACCCATCATCAAAAACTTTCGCGTTTAAAAATATCATGATTACGAGTAGGCATTCCAAACATTTGTTTTTCCATCTTGGGAGACTCGTTTAATTATTACTTAAGCATAATAAGACGAAAATTAGTATAATGTATAGAATTAATTAGCGCAATTCTCCTATTATTGATATTCTACTTAAAGTGCAGATACCACTAGGATAATGTGGTATATGTAAGAAAAAAAGGACTAGAATATTAACAAATAGTTACAGAATAGTTACAACTACAAATAATGACTTCTTTACTAATCCTGCTAATATTTCTGGAGATGGATGTTTGATATTCCTCCACACAATAATGTCTGAACGGATCTGAATGAAATGTGGCACAGGAATAGATTTTAGATGAAATAACAAATAGGCAACTTTTTATCAATGTATCATGCGGTCGAAGCCGCGAGCGAACCCTAGTAATATTATAAATACGAAAGTGATGCAATCCGTCTACCTGTCTGGCCGATACTTTTTCTGGCCTAAACTACGGTATCGATTTTGATGTAACTTGATACAGAGGTAGAATATGACTTTGGAAAACCATAAAATGCTTAATGGGGTTGAAATAGAGTTAAAAGTTCTTTAATGTCGAAAATATACATGTATTCAGAGGTCTCTCGAACTGGAGGTCATAAATTCAAATTGTAATTTTCAAGGAGTTATGTTCATATTACAAGTTAATTATGACTTGCTTCGGTGAAAGAAAACATCGTGATAAAACCTGCATACCTAAGAGTTCCCTGTGATGTTTACGAAGTTGTATCAAGTATTCCAATCCGCCAGGTTGATGGAATATGGCTTACTCCTTACATTGGTAAAGGAAACCTTAACCCAGCAGAAAAATAATTACGGGTTACAAAGATTATGATGATGAGGAATCAAATAACAATACAGTATTTTTTATCACGACATTGTCTTACTTTAAAATAAATTGTAGCTGATTGTATTACAATAAATTACATCAAGGAAGCTACAATAATACTTGTCGTAAATTAAGAAACTACGACTATAAATATAAGACAAAATGAGCATAATTAATAAAGATTTATGTATGACTAAGTTTGACGGGTTAAAATTTACTTTTATTCAGAATTAGTTCAAAATTAGTTACAGATTTAAGTGTCAAGATGTAGTTGGTAACAAATCTTGGTGTTTTTTTACATGAAATAAATAAGGGTTTCGTAACCATATCACCGATGTGATCTAGAAGTGCTGCCGGCCGATTTTAGTTTCAAAAGTCGTAGCGAGTTAGTAGTTAAAGCGCAATTGGTATTTACATTTCGACTGCATGTTGTATAAAACGCTAAAGGATTTGAATGTTAATTAAAATTTTAGGCAAGTGTCTCAGATATCTCGATTCTATCTCGATATGTTTTTATATCGCACAAATAAATCATATCACATCGCTTGTACAACGTGCTAACATTGAAAAAAGCTTTCATATTATTTTCTTCTGTATATCAACACTTCTGCAAATCTTTTTTATTTTCCGGCTTAATGTAGAAAGCGACAGGGATTTCCGAAACTAATCAGGTAGAATTTGAGTGTGTCCATTACTAACAATAAAATCTTTTCCCCGTATAATATCTGTGTAGAATTAAGGGTTGTTTGCACAAATTGATTCCGTTGCAAGAGAGGGCTTACAAGGTTCGAAAAAATACGTCACATACTTTTTAATTTACCTTTTAAGAGCATTATTTTATTTTGATTAACAAGAGAATTTCGGGTACTTAGCGCTATATAATTGTCTTTTGATAAGTAACTTGGTGTTATATAACGTGTAGAGAGTACAGAAAAAAGATACATCAGCTGTTGGGGAAAAAAAAATTAAAATTGCGTCATGTCATTAAAACTTGTGTTATACTTGAATCCCTCTAATGACACGAGTTGCGATTACCGACCGAGTCATAGATTATAAACTACTGTGATAGGATTGCCAACTTTTAATAACAAAATAATGTACTTCTAGATCTGAGAATGAAAATAAACAGTATTTAAGAAAAAATAACAGTATTTCATTTTTGCATAATTTTATGATATACTTTAAAATGCTTCTTGATCAGCTTATCGGAATACCATAAATTTTAACAGCCTTAGGCCGCGCCACAATCAAAAGTAAAATTAAGAGCCGAGCTCCTTTTATGCATTTTGGCAACACTCGTGTCAGTAATGCCGAGT
Source organism: Asbolis capucinus (assembly GCA_018249125.1). Taxonomy (NCBI): domain Eukaryota; kingdom Metazoa; phylum Arthropoda; class Insecta; order Lepidoptera; family Hesperiidae; genus Asbolis; species Asbolis capucinus. The sequence continues at coordinate 15,928 of DWJZ01001631.1, forward strand.
GCAGTATTTTATAAACTTTTTTTTCGTTGAATAGTTAAAAGTATTGTTAATGCTTGTCATCGATCCCGCCTAGTGGCAATTGGTGCTTATGTCTAAGATATTAAGTGCACTAATTTAGTAATGCCTATCCACTCTTCTCTTGACGACTCCTACATCATTTGTGGATGGGAACACTGACGCAGGCAACTTATTTTAATCCTTCATGGTACGTATAATAATTGACGAGGAAAACCGCATCGTAAATATAATTACAGTACAGGTGACAACCCTAACGACGTTACCCGTGTTACCGACAATACACGCGTAGTGCCACGCCAAGGTCAAATTATGATATAAATAAAAACAATTCGCAATAGAGTTATTCTCGAAGGGCCACGTTTTTTCTCTTAAAGGGCCTCCATTACGTAACGCAGTCTAGAAGGGAGGGGGTTAAGCGTTACAATGCGTTACAGAATCTTGAAAAAAGCCATATTACATATCGCTTTTATTTAACTTGCAGTGAATGTTAGTATATTAGTATGTATTAGTTTGCTCGGGTGAAATCTTGCAAGCTTCATTAGACCTATTTCCTCTTACGAGTATATACATACTATGTATGTCCCGGAGATGAAATTTTGCATAAACCTTTCGTCCTTATGACAATGCATTTTATGATGACATCATTTATATGGTGCTCTACGTCTTTTTTTCTTCTTGTTCTCTTACACCAACTGCTTTTATAATATCCTCATACCAAATTCATTCAGATCCGTTCAGTAGTTTTTGCGTGAAGGAGTAACAAAAATACATCCTCATAAACTTTCACATTTCACATTAGCAGGATTAGCCGTACACACAAAAGTTCGCACAATAGGATCTCTTTGTGTCAGGACGATCGGTACAGATAATATTACTAAATGTTGCGATAGGTTGTGCAATAACGGAACCGGTTGCTGCTTCGATACGCGGTACTCGTGTATCTCAAGGCTCCAACCTTGTCAATGACCACATCAACACATCCTATTTAAATGTTGACATTTGAATGAGTTTCTTAATTCTTCACCGAACTACTCTGTTTTGAAAGATAATTGGAAAAGCGAGAAGCAAGAAAGAAAGGAAATATGTATATTCAAAACAAAAAAAAACAGCACACTCAAACAGATATAATGATGTAAAGAAACGAAAAATAAAGTACAACTCACAGAAATTAAGATCCGTATCTGTGGTTAAACTACTAATATTAATTAAATATTGGTTAAACTATTAATGTAGTTAAAATTTATAATAATTTATAATGTTAATGATTATTAATAGTATGATTTTTTTGTATCTAATGTATATGTTTATTAGTAGTATATTTTTTTTTACCTATTATAATTGTACAAATTATTGCTTGACCACGATCCTGCCTGATGGTAAGTGGCGATGTGGTCTTAGAAGATAATCCGCACTAATTTAGTAAAAGCCTATTCACTCTTGACTTGATGACAATTTGTAATCGAACGGAAACACCGACGCGGGCAACTTATTATTATTAATACGTCATATAGATTATGGTCTGGAATATAAATGCAACTTTTTATCAACCCAGAGTTAATATAAATAATTCCGTAATTTATTTTTATTTGGAAGGGTAATTTGATAAGATGATGAGAAAAACTGATTTTAATTATATTATTTTATTTATATATAGTTATTTAGCAAAAGGAAGATCTCCCGCCAGGCGAGGTGTGATGCCTAGGAAGCGGCCGAGCTCCAACAGTTGTTCGTCGGAACTTGTATATATGCTAATGGAACAGGAAACTCCGATAGCGTGATTCAGGTTTTGTCGCGACGCCATCGTGTGACGTGACGTGCGATGTCACCACAGTTACAAATTGTTAAGTATTGATGTGTGGAGGAAACTATCTTTATTGCGACTCATAATTCTCCCAGTACGAGGTTTGAGTTTCTCACAATATGATCAGCCCACCACGCTGGCCAAGTGCGGCTTGGTAGACTTGACACACCTTTTTACATGGAATAACTTAATACTCGATCCCACCTGATGGTAAGTGGCAGTGATGTCTAAGAAGTTGGGCGAACTAAATGCCTATTCACTCTTCTCTCGAAGACTCCCTCATCCTACTTTGGCAGGAACACAGACTCGGGCAAGTTATTCTATTGATTAGCTATAAACTGAATGACATCAAAACTCGCGCCGCTCGGACCGTCGGCTTGTTCTTTGACCACTTCACGGTATTCTCACAGGATTGCAGATCTCACGAAATTTTCCTTCACCGAAAAGCATGAGAATTTTTAATGCATAAATATAATTGAAAAAAACTATGGATACTAAAACCTATTTTAAATACCAACGTTCATACGATTCGGTTATCACTGCGAGGGGGTATTATTTTATTATAATTAACCTGTGGCACAGTAACTTGCCCAATTAAGGTTCCGTTATTAGACAAACGCACTTATAAGGCTACGCATATTACGTTTCGACAATTATAATACGTCGTAGCTAGGGTCGTAGCTAGCTAGGTCGTAGCGTAGGGTTGCTAACTTATTAAATTTTATTAAAAGTTAACTTTTATTAGAAGAATTAGAGTATATCCGATTTCAATGGAGGTAAAGAGTGCGGACATGTCATTCTACGTATCATATAATAAAAAAAGGTATTTTTTTTTGGTAATTTTCGTGGCACAAAACGATTATTTCAATAGACGACTATTTTAGTTCCGTTAATAGGTATTATGGGTCATAATTCGACGGAACAATGCGTAAATGCTGTAAAACCAAGTCAACTGTTAAAATTAGAAAAATAAATACATTTCTTCAAACTATACGGCACAGTGATTACAGTGCGTACAGTTTTGCTATATCACATGTGTTAGTTTTCAATTTAAGATTAACTAGCTTTTTCTCGCGGCTTCGCTCGCGTTAAGAAATATTATGGGGTGGAATTTATCAACATCCTTTCTTAGGGGATGCCTACGTCACAGTGGCTATATGCATGCAAAGTCTCAGCTCGATCGGTTTAAAATTGACAAAGTTTCATACAAACTTTCATCTCCCATTTTATCCTCTTGGGAGTAGAATTTATCAAAATTCTTTCTTATCCGATGCCTACGTCATAACATCTACCTGCATGCCAAATTTCAACCCGATCCCTCCAGTGGTTTGGGCTGTGCGTTGATAGATCACTATGTCAGTCGGTCAGTTACCTTTGAGTTTTATATATATTTAGACATATTAAATTCTCGTGTCACAATGTTAGTTAGCATACTCCTTCGAAAAGGCTTGACCGATTTTTATGAAATTTTATTTGCATATTCTGTAGGGATGAGAATCTTCTAGAATCTAGCTTCTATCTATTTTTCATACCCCTAACTGATAAGGGTTGTCCACCCCAAACACTTCTTTTTAAAAATTTGGACAATCTTAATTTTTTTACATATTTTATAGTATTATATTAAATAATACACACAACCCCAAATTTTCAACCTTCTATCACCAACCCGTATTTTTTAATAGTATTTTAATCATTACAAATTATAGAACTATTTTACTTAGAAAAACAACGTTTGCCGGGTCAGCTAGTAAGTACATATGCATCAAAACCTTGCGTGTGTCACTGCATTATTTGAAAAACATACACTTGTGTAAATGTCAAACTAATATAATTATGTGTCGCTATATATAATAATATGTTGGCGGCTCAAGGCGATGTTTTTTTCTCATAAATATGATATATCCACAGATTATTCTGGAGACATGAATTCACGAATGGTCCATTTTTTATTTTCGATTATCAATAAATTATGCAGTATAATTATAAGTTCCTATATATGTATATTTCATTTTCGCATTTCGAAGCTCGCCTGGCTAGCTGTCAGTCGACTGACAACTTCTAAGTCACGCTTTCTGGGCATCGTGGGTTAAATTTATAGCCCACTACTGAGCACGATGCGCGCCGATTTGTTGAAGCGATGGCATAGTGACCTTTGACGATTTTTTTTGTAAAAACCAACTTCGAATAAGCAATTAAGAATTTTGTTTTTGGTTACTGCCCAACCTCAATGAAAGCAGATCTTATGCAGCCGGAAGGCAAGATTGATGGCTGGCGTCAATCCATCGATGGCCCACTACTGAACAGGGGTATCTCGTCGTACTGAGGAGGCCTAGAGCATTCTCCTCCAAGCTGCTCCAATGCGAATTTGTGGAGGAGTTAGTGGCTAACCCCATTGTTCGAAGTTTTTATGCCGCCCGTACGCCTCTGACATGGCTTAACGATTGTTATCCAACGATAGCAACCGGGACCTTTATGTGCCTTCCGAAGCACGGAAGTGTTTATGAAAATTTTGCCTCTAGCAGTCACCCATAATCCTACCGACCGCGCCCGCTGTTACGTAATCTTTTCGATCGGTTCCAATCGAAACAAGTCTCAGGGCTATGAACGGTTTAACGTGTTACTAAATTATTAAAAACCGGTAATAGGCTTATGGTTGTTGAAAAAATACACATTTTAAATTGTAGATTTTACGCATAAAATCTAGAAAAATATCTGTAGGTACCCTTGCACTTTTCGTCACCAGGTCATAATGCATATACAAAAGCACCGACGTCTTTATAAGCGCAGAATCTTAATTTATTTTTAATCAGATGCCTTCATCTGTCCAGAAAGAAGACGATTTATTCCTGTTGCTCAATCAGTGACCTTCAGTCCACAGAGACATAAAACCGCACAATGTCTTGCTGTCGATGCCGACGAGCACCGGCGAGGTGCGAGCGATGATATCCGACTTTGGGCTGTCGAAGAAACTGAACATTGGCAGGGTTAGCTTCTCGCGACGGTCGGGTGTCACCGGCACCGATGGTTGGATCGCGCCAGAGATGATCAACGGGGAGAGAACGGTATTGGAATTTGAATTTAGAATTTTTGACATTTGACACGCGGTAAGTGCCAGATTACAGTTGTCTTTTGTCCTATTTTGCAGAATTGTACATATAACTTAATCAACCTAAATTCCTACAACTTTGCAAATTCCAAGCGTGTCGACAAAGCTTTCTTAATTTAAAAAAATAATGATAATGTAATAATATCCCTTTTATTTGGTCTTAATGTCAGCTGTTTGATTCTTTCAATGCTTTATCTGTCACCTGTCAACTGGCGCCGCCATTTTCCATAAATATTTTTTAATATTTCGCCGTTATCAAACAAAAAGAAATGAAGTGTGAAAAAATCTTATTATCTTGCAAATGACTTAATAAACGTCCATGACACGCGTGTGTATTAGTCATTGCATCTCATACTAATATTGTAATTTACTATGGCTAACGGTCACGGATATTGTACAAAGCATGGTATAAAGGTTTAAATTAATATTTTTTTTCTTCAGACGACTTCAGTGGATATGTTTTCACTTGGCTGCGTGTTTTACTACGTTCTATCGCGGGGACACCATCCCTACGGAGACGTGTTGAGACGGCAGGCCAATATACTCACCGGGGATTATAACTTAGAACAACTAGAGTTAGTATGTCACCATCAAAAGGTGGTTCTTAATTCGATTTTTTTGTAATGTGTTACCTCAGACCGTTTTAATAGATGTACCGAATTTGATGATTATTTTTAATCTTTTTTATTGGAAAATTTGTGCTAGCCCTATTAAAATTTGAAGAATATCTGACGAGGAGTTTTTGTTAGTAATGCGTATTTTATTACATGGATTTAATATAGTTTCGTAATTTTTTATATAACAGATTTCGATTAAGTGCTCAAAAAGTTTTAACTATTAGCAGTGACCCATCACTTTTCTAGTATTAAATTATCATCAAATTTTGTATTTTTTTTTAACAGATTTCGAAGTGTTAAATTTTTTTTTTCTATTAACGGTGACTTTTAATCGCACGCCCGATTATATTTATGTATTTTACTATTTTAGTGAGGTCAGAGGAGAAAGTGTTGCTCGCGTATTTTTATGTATTTTACTATTTTTTCAGTAAAGTGATGCCAGAGGATGAAGTGTTAGTATCGAAGATATTGATCCGTGCGATGATATCTGCTTGTCCGTCCGTTCGGCCGCCGTGCGACGCTGTCCTCAGACACCCCTTGTTTTGGGGACGACAGACTGTTCTCAATTTTTTACAGGTAATTGTTGTATAATTTGTATTGAGATACAAAGGTGATATAAACGAGACGACTCACAAATAGGATTCGGAGTTCGAATTATAAAAAAGTGCAATAGCACTGGCATTATATATAGTCTGTATTCTATATTCAAATCATCGCACACTTATTTTAATTCTTTTTTCATTTGTTTTTTAAGAATGTATTTTACATTAGTACACAAATTGTCGAACTCAATTTGTTGAATTAACAAAAAATACTTGTCCCTTAGAAATGGTGTGAACCTTAAAGAATCATGTCAGAAATCGTACCAGAAATAAAGGAAAGAATTATTCATTTCACATTTACAAACAAACAAACAAGGTATTTTATTGCCACTTAAAAAATACAAAAATAATCATACAAAAATAACAAATTATGCTTAAAATTAAGAGGCAAATGGCGATGGCTCAGCGTG
>DWJZ01001632.1:0-22448 GCA_018249125.1 Asbolis capucinus
GTATAAGACGCTGGTATTTTTATATTTGGTGGAGACTTATTTGATGTGTAATGCTATGCGATAAAAGGATTTTTGTAAAAAATGTTCCTTAATAGTTTTTGATATGGGACAGCCGGTTTTTTTAAGAACATTTTGTTAAATACAATTTTACATAGAGTATTGTAAAAAAAACCTAAATTTCTGGCACCGATTATTAGTGTCACGGTTTGAACGCTGCTATTTCAAATGGGAGGTCCTGAGTTCGAATTCTACGCGAACCTCTTATCAAACTGTTTGCGGATTACAAATTAATTATCATATATGTACTTCGATGAAAGAAAGCATCGTGAGGAAAACTTATTCAGTTTAAAGGTCTCAAACGTGTTTGAAGTCTTCGAAACCGCACTTGGCCAGCGTGGTGGTATGTGGCCTGGACCCCCTTGTAAGAGGAGGCCGAGCCCAGTTGTAGAACAGATATGTGTTGCAATTGTATTTGATTATATTGTTTTAACTGGACGACAGTGTTAATTATTACACAGACAAAAATTTCTTTTACGGAGTAGATAGAGGTAGGTACTTCTATTGATGTAGGTATTTTCTGTTAGTCATTTAAAATTCTCACTAAATTTAAAATCCCTCCTAATCTTAACTACGAACCTTTTAGTAGTTATCTGTAGCAGAGGTACTTTGGGTTTTTATCTATGGCTCACTTTGATCCTAAATACCTTTAATCGGATTTGACATCTATTTAAATTACGAACGACTGAGCAATATTGAAGGTTTTTTAATCTGTTCGGCGATAGATCGGGGAGTATTTTCTTTTATGCCTATATTCGTCTTGGTTAGAGTTGATATTATTTTAACCAAAATCTTTAGAAGCTAAAAAAATATTTTATCAAAATTTGGTTTACATTGGGCGCCATTATCATCTTTAAAATCTTTTAATACTTAATCAATATCATCAAATTAATTAAGTCATAAATCATCATTATAATAAATCTGTAACTAATCTGTGGATTCTCCCAAATAAATGAATGCTATTAGGAAAAACCGATTAATTTGATTTTTTATTTTTAGAAAGGAATAGAACTTTAAATAATAATTTGGTGATTTAAGCAAATTGCGATCTTGTCATTCACTGTCGTTTACAAGTGTATACACCGAGTATAACTTGACCAGTATGTATGGTAAACATTTTAGTCCGAATTTGCACAGAGTATAGTCATAACCTGCAAGTGCAGTGATAGCCTGGTTTGAACGTTGGTGTCTCGAACCTTGTCCTGGGTTCAAATTCTGCGACGCGCAGGTATGTTTTCAAAGTTATGTGAAGTCCAACCCGGACTTGGCCAGTTTGCTGGACTATGGCCTGTGCCACTCACATTGTGAGCTCGCCTAGCGGGACAGTAATGATGTTTATAGTCAAGAATAGAAAAACGTAACGATAATTTATTTTTTTAATTTACGAAAACATGTTAGATACTTTGACGGTTCGAGTCTTTTTAAATTTAGAATTTTACGGCCTCTTCGTGTTAGGTTTACTATCGACGATATATCTGCGACCAAGATGAGATCGTATCCCAAAAACGACTTACAGTACAAACAATGTTTTATGTCGGTAATAAAGAAATCTTTAGGACGCGTAACACTAGATTACCAGTGTGGGTTTCACCTCGGCGAGTTTGGGTGTACAAACGTGCGACAACGTTGCGACTGCGACACGACAATGTGTCGCACAACCTTATTTGTTCATGCTTTTAGGTACAATATCGAAAAAAGATAACGTAACAGTATATAAAGTAAAGTTATATTTTAGTTGCATAAAACTTTGTTAAACGTGAAGGTAAGAGATTCGAGGGAGCATCAACAATACACTGATTTGTCAAAATTCACAGAACATAAGCTTCTTTTCTCCAGAAAAAGGCTTAATACTTTTTTTATTTGTTTTTTAAATCGACTTATGAGTATTAAAATAGACGATGGTAACTGTACCATGCGAACTAAGTCGCGAGGAAAAGCTAGTCACAAATATTGACCATTCAGGTGTAGATCTGTACTCACACGGGCAACATTTTGTTGTTCGATGAAAAATGTTCTAGAGCTTAGAGCTTATTTTTACAAGCTTTTAATTTGATTTAACTTGCAGAGAATGTTTATATATTAGTATGTTAGTTACGGGTCAAATCTTTGAAGCTTAAATAGACCCACTTCCTGTTACACTATGGAGCTGATTTTGCATACTGCTTCAGTTCCGATGACAATGCATTTTTATGTTAAAAATTCGCTGCTGATATTCTTAGGATTGGCTCCAGGCAAAAGAACTCTTGAACGGCTACCAATATCAGTATGAAATTTTATGTTTCTTCGTATTAGGGCTCTACAATTAAAGCTTGTGTTTTTATATATTTTTAATCAAGCTCGTTAATTAAATGGTTCGAATCCGAAACGAATGTCTTTATTTGTTATGTTTATTTGATATTGTTACTCATCTGACGAGTGGTTTTTGAGTTAATAGCATTTATTTTCTTAATATTCGTTACATTACATTTACATTAGGTATTTCGATTTTTTTAATTCTTAGGTTCTAAAGCTAATACTTGTCGGATAATTACATGTAATTTTGACCGACATCTGACGGTTAGTGTTTGAGTTAACTTTAATAATGCGTATTTAACTGGTTGTGACTATGTTCGTAATGATAGTTTCATTGTATTACTTGTCGGAGGCATTTGAAGTCGGTTTTTTTTAAATTAATTAATAATTAGTTAAAAATTATATTGTGAATGGATTCTCTTCTTCTCTCTCTTCTTCTTTACAGGTCTCAATTCTCTTCTTGAGTAGGAGATACCTAGGTAACTCTTCATTACTTTCCTGCCTATTATCTAAAAACCTATTAAATAATTATATAAATTGATTACTAAGAATAATGTATCTTACCCACGTGTTCATGACATACATATAGGTACGAGTAGGTAACTCTGTACCTAATACTGCAGGTAAATAATTTTTCTTGTAGAAATTGATGAAAATAAGCGTCAAGTATACGCTTTAAAATTATAAGTGGATATAATTATTTAATTATATAAAAGTAGGTGCTTTGGACTAATGGTCATATTGTCTACCTACTTATCATACCTTAGAGCTTTAAGGAGGTAGGTAATTATAAAATTATTTAGTTAAAAGCTTAAAAGCTGTACGTTAACAGCTTCATTTATCGCAATACTAGTAATTATAATGTGAAGTGTGTTTACTGTTTTACAAAAAATTATAGGACATACCTTATTCCTAACCATGTGCATTAATAATAACGTTTATAGTGTCCTCTACGACTATAATGCCCTACAGACGTTCATCCCCTATTTTACCCCTTTTAGGTTTTTTTAACGATAAAAAGTACCTCATGTTCTTTCTTAAGTTCTAGTATATTCATATGCCAATTTTCATCCAAATCGGTTTTGTGATTTAAGCGTGAAAGCGTAACAGAGTCACTTTCGCATTTATAATATTGAATAGAACACCAAAGTATGGTACGAAAATAGTAACGCATAAAACAATTAGCAATTAGGAGTTTCTTTCGCCGTTTCTTCTCTTTATTAAGGCACATTTCCGAAACGGTGGTAGATTCCAAAAAAAATTACATTCATAAGTGTTTTGAAATTACCTACGTGAAATAATTTTGACAAAAGTATTAACAAGATTGAAACGTGTCATAAAAAAATAAAAACATGCATTTCACTACATCACGTCGTGCGCGCCGCTTCACATCAACCTGGGTGGCATTTTAGAGTTACGCGGTGTTGGGCAAGGTATCCATTATAATATCGATAAGCAACGTAGAGCCTTGCCGGCCGGCCACGGTTTTCTATAAAATGTACCAAGCTAAGGCATTGTAACAAGATCTGTCCGTGCCTCGTCGTTTCGCGGCGCGCCTTCTTCGAAGGACTCCCCAATGAAAATATTTACGATGTCTTTTATATGTCATCATCGTATTGTAATTGTTTAATGTAATGTTTTTTCGGGATTGATTGTGGACTCGTCAAGTAAAAATGATGTCCTCTAATAAATAACATTGATTTGTGATCTTTTGTTAAGTAATTATGTTAATTTTTGCTCTACAAATGTTAAAGAACATATTAAGCATTTTCAATTTTATTTTTGACAGTCCGGTTGGTCAAATGGTTAGTGAACTTGACTGCTACACCGAAAGTTGTGGGTTCGATTCCCACCCAGGTCAAACTTTACTGTGATGACCAGGAATGTTTGTTCTGTGTCTGGGTGTATATCTATATAAGTATGTATTTGTAAATATATATGTATGCCAATCAGTTGTATGATCACCATAGTAGAAGCTAATGCTTAGTTTGGGTCCAGATGGCCGTGTGTGAGTTGTCCTGAGATAATTATTTATTTATGTTTACTATATAGGGTGGTATTATTCTGTATTCACTCCAGCATGTGTTTATTTTTACGTGCCAGCTACATAATTATATCTTTGTAACGTTAACAAAAGTTAACGCGTTAATTAAAGGGCTAAGGCGCACTCAAAGCAAGTTACATTAGTGCAATTTATTTTTTAAACTCTTAATTATATTTTAAAGCACAGATACAGTTTGTATAAAAATGGAACAATTTGTTGTTTTTTTTGTTTTTTTTTTTAATCTATATAAGTTAACGCTTGGCTGCGATCCCACCTGGTGGTAAGTAACGATGAAGTCTTTGATGGTAAAGCGCACTAACTTAGTAGAAGCCTATGCACTCTTGAAAACATCGCGAGGAAACTTGCATGCCGGGGAGTTTGCAAAAACTCAAAGGTGTGTGAATTCTGCCAATCCGCACTTGGGCAGCACGGTGGACTATGGCCTTAACCTTCTCATTCAGAGAAGAGACCCGTGCCCAACAGTGGAGCGTCATGGGTTGAGATGATGATTCACTCTTGACTTGATAAGTATATTGCTGTTATAAATACGATATTGGCTGTGTTACCTACCGGTACCTATCGGTATTCCTTTGTTCTTATAAATAACTATGTTGTTTAGTAAACAAATCCTTATGAATATTATAAATCCCAAAAATAAATAAACGTCTGTCTCTTTGTCTTGAAAGGGTGGAAAAAGAGGGCGAAAATTTGTATAGAAGCTCGTCAGTTACGAAGATTGGCTATAAAAATTTGTTGCTATAAAAATTTTTGTGTTTTTGAAATTTAGATCTGTATTGGGGATAAACGCTCTAGCCGGACGTAATCAGGTGTAGGTATGTCAGTTTGTAGGGTAAACATTCCTGATAAAATTTGCACTGATATAGATACTAATAGAAACAATGCAAATAACTTTTAAAACACTATTAGCCAGCTCAAACAATTTCAACTTATTTCAAAAACGTGGTTAGCTAACTGACCACACCTACTAGGGATGGAACGATGACGCGACCGTACGTTATTTTTCTATGCGTTATTTTGTCTAACAGTACTCGTCAAACTTGGTCTTTACTAATATTATAAGGAGAATTTTTTTTATTGTTGAACGAGAAATGACTCCGAAACTACTGGACCGATTTGAAGAATTCTTTTGACATTAGAATGCTACATTACCCCCAATGTACATAGGCTATATTTCTAAATATTTTTCTATACAACGATATTAAAATTATAAAAAGATTAAAGAAAACTTCGATAGTGTAACCCAACGTGTGGAAGAAATAACAAAAGAAAATTCTTTTATCACGTATGCTGCGGAAATTGTTGACAATAGAGAAAAGTGATGTAACCCAGTTTTATAGATCAATGTCTACAAATAAGTCCGCGTTACAATATATCTAACTGTTACAGTTATGTCACAATAACTACTTTTTCTGCTAACTGGTTCTTCCGAAGTTTATAATTTAATTGAACAATGCGCGTAACGAGGAGGCAAGTGGCAGAGGGAGTTAGAGTGGAGAGAAGTGGAGCGACCGCTGGCCACAGCTGGCGCGCCGCCAGCTGCCCGCCGGCAGAAATAAAACGCCACTATCTGCATTCCAGGGCATTTCTAAAGATTATCGTTTTGTTCCACTCGTCTTATATCAAATTATATAACTTCACATATGACCACTTTCACACTTATATAGGTTTATCCCTACATTGTTGCCATTAAAAATATTTATTTAAATTACGTACATTTGTTAATGACATTTTATCGATGGGTGCCGTATGCATCAACTATAACAACATACAGCTAATATTAATCTGTCGAAATATTTGCACCAGCAGGGACTCGAATCCGGAACCCCTCGTTTAACTGCCAGGGTCATCACTAAATCACGCTACCAGGTCGTACAGAACGCATAAAGGAAAACAGTTAATTGGATAATCCAGCTACAAAATATAAATACATACATAATTCACTACGAACGTTATAGGTGCGACAGTAAGTAGTCTGTCTGTTACCTTTTCACGTCTAAACTGTTGAACCGATTTTGATGAGACTTAGTAGAGTAGAACTTGAGAACAATTCTGTCTGTCTGTTAGGTTTTCACGTCTACACTGCTGAACCGATTTGATGAAACTTGATATAGTAGATTTTGGGTAAAAACACAGGCTACTTTCGCGAAATTATGCTTGGGAGGTTTTAATTAGAAAATGAAATTTTTCCGATATCGAACATATTAGCATAACACTGTTTTCGTCAACTATACTCGGTGCAAATTTGATCTGGAATTATAACATATATAAATACACATATTTATTTCGATCTGGAATTTGCACCGAATATAGATGTGATGGTGACCGATTTTGGAGGAAGAGATAGGGGTTTAAGTGGGATAAAAAGTGGGGGGTGGTGGTGACAGGGGAGTTGCACCACGCAGACGAAGTCCCGGGAAAAAAGCTAGTTATTTATAAGGCTACCAATCCCGATTGTTAAAGCAACTGCAACGGACGCTAGTATTAATAGAACGCGAATTTAAACTAATCAAAGATTTACAAAGTAAGCACGAAATGTGCTGCGGCTTGGTATTCATATAAAATTAAACTGAAACAAATTTCAAAGATCTTATGGATACCAGTCAAGTTTATTCAGTGCGTTCGAATAGCTCTTACTTTGTATCTTATTACCTACATGCTAGGGGCCCGTCCCGGCGTCACTTGAGTGGACTTTACTTTTAATTTGCTTTTTAGTGTTTAGGGAGCCGACCCCACGTTTTAGCCGCGCAGCTAAATGCTTTGTAAAAGTCCACGGCCCTCTCCCGAACTTCTGTTTCCTCACGTAGGTATAAATAATCTATGTTACTCAGGGATAATGTAGTATTTTAATGGTGAAACAATTTTGGAAATCAATACATTCGTTTTTGAGTTTATTCGTCACAAACATACAAAATATAAATCTTTCCGTTGTTATAAATATATATCTAAGTATAAAATAGAAAATAAAAATCGGTTATAAATCTATAATTTAGCGCTTTCTATACAAGTAATATACTTGCGAGAAACCATTGGCAAGTTTTTAGTAAGGAACCATCATTTTAAAGTTTTGTCTGTGTGTTTGTGCACACTAATCTCAGAAACGGCTGAACAAAATTGAATGCGATTGTATTATGATAAGCTTGCATTACCATTTAGTGTTTGTTCTCTTTATATCGGTTCACTGTATCGGTCCTTGGCTATACCGAAGCAATACAGCAACAGAGCCGGATTTACATAGTAGGCTGAGTAGGCTTCAGCCCAGTGGCGTAACTATAGAGTGACATGCGTGGCAAAATGTCACGAACTTCCGACTTGACGGGACCCCGGCCCGAGAGCTGCGCCTCAGAAGTGACCAAATTTTTAGACAAAATTAAACGAAAAATATAAATTTTATATAAGTAGATAGAATTTTATAAAAGTAAAAACAACTGAAGTAATAATTCAAAATCAATATCTTGTTCACATTAAACTATTATTTTTACTATAAAATACAAACTATATGTTTTTGACAAAAAATATATTTAAGTCGACTGGCCACAATATTACGGTTAGGAAACCATCTCAGTGTATTTTGCTTTGAAAATGTGTAAATCCGGCACTGAGTGCAGTACAGGTAAAGTGTAGTCCAGCGGAATCATTATTAATTGTTATTTGATTCCACAGAAAGACGATCAGTACGTCGGTCGGTGCCTCAAAGGAGTAATAATGTACGAATACCATATACCGTCCGGCCCTCGCACCTCCACACCGGGGTGACCAGGAGATACCGCTTTCCTTGGATAATCCAAAATATTCCAACAACAACTATGATATTCAATTCAATTTATTTCTGTAAGCATAAGTACATATTTAGATGGAATATTACTATTTTGGTTATATTCCAATATGCTTTGCTAGTATTGGCGTCATTAAAATAATTGTTCTAAGGTCAAAAATTAAATCAACAACCTATTTCATTAAATTATGTCAAAACACCATTCAAACATGTATTACATTAGTATTAAAACTGTCAAATATCATGCATTATTGGACTCTTCAAAAGAAGAGTGAGTAGGCATTTACTAAGTTATTGCGCCTAAAACCTTAGACATCAGTGCCACTTTCCGTCTGGTGGGAATAATGTCAAGCATTAACTTACTATACATTAAAAAACCCATTATTGACTGGACTGGTCCTTAAGACAAATGCTTTGTCTGTTATCGTTCACGCTAAATGCCAGTTCAAAAATATACAGGAATGACAGTTGGTGTAGAAAAATATGGCGTAATTTTTTGTAATAAACGTCATTCCTATACGTTTTTGAATAGTGCAAGCAAATGCTTTGTTTGAGATGGCCGTATTTGACTAATCCTGAGATATTTACCTATTTATTTTATTATTTGCCACAGCTCTCTACTTATAATGTAGGAGATCTAGAACATACTCCACCACAGTCACATCCTGCTCCTCTTTCCTCAAAAAGATTCATCCTTCTCTGACATTCAATTCGTGTTAAAAGCATGTGATTTATCTTTTTAATCACTCAAGATGGAGGATTAACGAAGTAACAGTATTATTGTAAATCCTGTCTTTAGTTTTTATTTTGTCTCGTGGTTTACGCTCTATCTGGCAACCCGAGCTTTGGCTTGAATGCCTTTTTTACACAAGAACCTGTTTCTCGCTCCTATGTCGGAAGGTTTAAAAAAGCGGTTCCGCCTTAATAGCTTCGGAGTGTGATTATTACTATAATGTGTAAGTACAACCGAAATTTAGTTTTAATAACGGATGCCATAAAATATTCTTTCAATATGGCGGCTTTGTTACTATTTTCTGCAGTTTTTATTTCGTTGTCTAACAAAACAATATCTTGAATAGGCAAGATTTGTTTAATCTGTCAACAGAACTACCTAGCAACGAATGTTATAACTATTATTCAATTTTAGAAAATCATTAGCTTAAGTTTTACTTTTCTCAAAATTTTGACTGGTTAAAAATTGTTTATAACTAGGTATCAAAAAAACTGGTTGATGTAGGAACTAGACGAAATAATAAAAATCGTATTGATTACCAACTTCAATGAAACCTAATAAAATCTTTTAAAAACGCAAAAGCTCTTACGCAGCGATGGACAAAACGATCCTTTTTGGCAATAAAAAGCCATATTGCACAACCGTGACGAGGGGCGTTTGAAACTTTTCAAGGGGATGCAACGTCGGAACTAGTCAAAGGGATTTAAATTATATCAATGACTTTGTGCTACCGCGTCCCTTTGTCGGCTCCGCTGCCGGTGACAACGGTGATCAACGGTGATCAACGGTGACAATTCGTCAGCGATCCGTTGCCGATACAGCCCGCGATCAAAGGGACCGCTTTTAATTTTGCGCCGTGAATGTTAGTCACGTGCTCATACTATTCAACCGGTAAAAATATTACGTCCGTGTAATCTCAGATCTACATTTTAATGGCAGTAGCGTTCTTCTGAGGATTATCTGTGGTTCGAGGCAATGGTTTTATTCTGTTCCCATATGTATAGGCATCAGCTTATAAATGTGTTTCAATGTGTACATAGACAGGTACGTACTTGGTTTAAAGCAATGCCATGAGGTACCTTACCACAAAAATAAAAAATTTAATTCAATCTTACTTGCAAGTAGGTATTTAGTTCCGCTACTTAACTAAGCTACATACATAGTCATTAAGTATACAATATCAGCAATCACAAGCACAGGCAATTATAATACTTTGTTTAATTAGGAACGCACCGTCTCCATTTTGAAAGAATGCGCTTAGCTAAATAAAGTATTCATATATACCATTGGCCATAAAAACAAAAAGTTTCTTCACGACACAGATAAGATGTAAAACTGTTAAAATGTAACCAAAAATAGGGGCGTGCGCTCTCCGAGAATACTTACTTATCTCGGCCGCTTTGATCTCGCCGGCCGCGGCGTGGCGGCGACCACGCTACCAGTACGTATTGTCTCCACCGTCTAAAAAAACAGAGATTGATTATATTTATTTAGTAATTGTATAAACTAAACGCTTTATCTAACAGAGATTTGATTGTACTAGTCCGAGCGGTACTGACGGTAGAGTCGCGAGATATATTTTTAATGCGATAAGCAGGCAAACGAGCTGACGGTCACGTCATGGTAAGTGACATTAGTAACACCGAACCGGGGTGTTACTGCGTTACCAGCCAGGAAAATAACAAGGGAAGCAATATATTGGTAAAACAATCGTAATTAATAACGACATGAAATGACCGATATCAGTACGGTATGGTAGAGAGAACAGAACTACGACATGTCTTACTAGACGCGTTGTGTAACACGTGCTTTGAGCTGAGTGTACCGTTGCTTGGAAGTGAATACCATGCACTGCATAGAGACTGCACTTAATCGCCTGTTAGTGCTTGGGCGCGTATGACTTCTGTTATTTTTGTGTTAGTATCTTTTTAAATTCCTCATTTCGTGTTGAGAAAGGGAGGTATTTGAATTCACGCTACACGCCGAGATAAATTTTCATAGAAAAGTAATAAAATTTTAATAATTATAATTTTTTAAATTTTAAACTTTAAAAATAAAAACGAAAAAAATAACTGCCATAAGCCATGATTAATTTTTCAATATCGTTGCCTAGCAACTTTGCAAGGCCTAATGATTTGCCAAAAACCGTGTATCTCGAAAACAAGGTGAAAATTCGCTCTGGAATTTTTACCATACAAAATCGTCAAGTTTGTATAGATAAATAGATATACTAGACCGAGTATAGAAATTACTAGGACGTCTAGTCGGTTATGTCGATTTAAAATTAAAATCCGTGTCATAAAATGATATATAAAAAATCCTTTTTATTTTAACGTAAAACGCAAATGTGCATATAAACTACCAAAAACAGAAACAAAGATTTCATAGTACAGACACTATTAATTCAAAAAGCCGGGCATTCAATAGTTTTAAAAGGCGGGGTCTAGGCGGGTTCACAGGGTCTATTGCAGTGTATTCGACGTTTGAATTCATACGAAAGCAAAATTAACACTGGCCTGTTGGTTTCAAAAAGCCCTATTTAAAAGGCTGTGAATACTGCGATACAAATTCCCAGAATTCGTCTAAAAGCGTGGCCGCGTACTGCCGTTGCGTAACGACGGGGTATGTAGGTAGTTATAGAGGTTATAATTTATAATTACAAGTGTCCACCCGCGGCTTCGCCCGTGTGGAACGTTCGTTGATAAAAAGTAGACTATATGTTATTCCAGACTATATAATCTACCTCTGTGCTAATTTTTGTAAAGATCTGTTCAGTAGTTTTTGCGTGAAGCAGTCACAAACATCCATCCATCCTCGCAAGTTTTCCCATTTATGTTATTAGCAGGATATGTATTCGTAAATCCAGTTTTTTTGCCGCGACTACGTTCAACTTTCACTATTTCATCCCTCTCTGATGTCTTCTCAAAAGCGCTTGAGAAAATCGCAAATATTTTTTTATTTATCTTTGATCAGGTACCAATAAATACAAAGTTTTATAGTCGATGATAACGAATTTCCATACACACAAATAAGTGATGATGTTATGGTGATGATGACGAATAGAAATTTCGACCAGTTCGAGGCATTTTTCGAAATAAGACTAGTAAACGTACTAAAGGTTACTTCCGCACTGATAGTATTCGGGATAGTACAGAATGGGCCAGGAGTTGGTAGAAACCATGCCTGCAAGGGTCCTGGATTCGATATTCGAACGTGACATGTAGGTATTTATGAGATAGATAAATATTTGTTTTAGGATCAGAAATGCCCATGTCATCCACTAATAGAAAATCCTACTGAAGTACGAGTGTGAAAACAAACTTAAACAATATACAGACCTATCTAAATACAAACCATGAAATTAGCGGTGATTTTGATCAGCGAGATTCAAGAATCGCACTGCATTCTGTTGTTGGGCGCGGCCAGCGGCGTTTGCACTTCAGAATACGTAGCGATAGGATCTCGCCCGTTGCCGGCTGCCGGCGGGCCTGCTCGCCCCGCTCGGCCCGCTCGCCCCGGCCGCCCCGCTCGCCCCGGCCGCCCCGGTCGTCGCCAGGCAGCGCCATCAAATTAATTACGTCTATATTTCAACCCTTTGTCGGCTACCGCTCGAGCGTTGGTCACCTCGGTCTATTCGCAAGTTTTCATTTGGCATTAACCCCAAATATTTATAATTGATTTTAAAATGTACATCTACGTACGTTGATGATAACAATAGATTGTTTCGAGTATCTACTCAGTCACGGCTAAATATTAAAAAGATTAATAAGTTAGGTATAAGTTCATTTCTTTCATTAATTTATTGTTTTATTTAATTGGTGAGATATTATAGGTAATACCGTGTTATTTAATAAGTAATTACCTAATGAGAATAAAACAAAAAAAAACTTTAAAACGAAGCTTTAAAAATAGCTTTCGATCATTAGGAGTTAAAAAGTAAGCCTATTTATTTTCTTAGCATTAAATAGGCACTTAATTACAATTACGTTAAGGTACTTATGAGGTACTTAAGTAGATATTTTTTTATAGTAGGTAGGTGAGATTCAAAGTTCTGCAGAAGACAAGGGCAATGTGACCTTAGAGGACAATTTGCAGTATCTATGTTGGTTAGGTTAAGTACGATTAAATTCTTCTTTTGTGTATCAAAATTGTAGGTAGATAGGTAGGTTACAAAAAATTTAAATTTTATAATGGTTGTTTTAACACCAAAACAAAATTATCACCTAAAACAAAAGAGTTTCGTCAACTCGTGCCATGAAAAAGTAGCGTCCAAACAAAATTGAGTATTTGGAGGCGTGCCCTGCGGAGGCGGCGGCTCAAAGGCTCGTGATCAAAGGCACCGCCATCGACCGGCCGCGGCTTTGATCTCGCCGCGCCAAGTGCAAATTATGTTGTAAAGACAGTGACTGGCGAGCCCGCCAAGCGGTGTGGCTAATTAATTCAATCCAGTGCTGTGGCGTGTATGCCGTGCTCCCCGTGGGTTACATACTGACAGTGCAATGGGCTATGGAACACACACCTAGTACTACTTTGTATTAAACACCGAGACTTGTTTTTAGCGGCTGCAATAAAAGGACGTTCTTAAATCTTCTTTATTTTTTTAATTATTTCTCCTAAGATTTTTTTACTGAGTATACTCATTTTGATAATGTTTCTTTGTTCCAAAACTGGTGATTTTCATGTGGTCCCATTTTATTTTAAGGCGACATCTATTGAGCGATTTTAGAGTTATTAACTTTTTTGACATACATTAGTTTACCTACTTCATAAGTTTTTAATGGATATATCGAATTTGAATATTCTTTTTTTTTAAATCTAGTACTTGTCACTTCCATAATCTACCTACCTGGCTTAGGTAGGTAATTTATTTAACGTAAATTGTATTTTTACATATATGTCCTGATCACATGATAAATTAGGTATTGCCAAAACAGTATTTACTTACCTGTAGATATTAACTTTTACCTAAATGTAACAAAAGAACGTGACAGATGTCATCTCATTACGTTGTAAAGTGTCATTACGATTTATTTTCATAAAATAATTCAGCTTTATACAGTTTATGAATTGCCAATAATTTAAATAACTTATATTAATAAAATTGTACAACCATAAAACAGCTTGTTATGTATTTAATTCGTATATTTAATTACCCAGTTATTGTCTCATATTGTGCTTAATCTTTCCAATATTATAATTGGGCAATTTGCGCAACGTAATTTGTTAAGCATTTCGTTTCGGCTTACCAAACTATGCGGAAATAACATACCTTCGAGGAATAACGAAGGAACAATATTTCGCTGGCGCAATTTATTGGCATTTTGCGCTGGTCGTTTGTAAATAATAACCGGTCTGAGATGGTAGGAAGGTTTTCTTTGAGATTTCGCGCGTGCCGATAGAAATAACCGCTTCGAAATAAAGCATCATTACAGGTCTTTCGATACAACTTGCACAAACTATAGATATTAACAGTTAGAGCTATCGATAGCTATCAAATCTATATGTATAAAAACAATGTTTGTTTGTGAATGTTAGTCTTTTATAGACTCAGAAATGGTAAAATAGAGCACTGATGTCTTTAGCTAATATGTTCAGTAATCTCTGAAGAAGGTTTTGGTATCAAAATGATATCCATCGCACACAAGGTTGATGAGTTGGCGCGTAGCGGTGCGCGTCGGTTACAGCTAGTAAATAAATAAACGTTGTGCTCTCATAATGATATATCAATGGTAGAATCAAATACTTATTTTCTTTTCCTACTATGGAAATAAAATAAATGTTTTGAGTTGAATGTGAGTAGTTTCATCCCCGCACTAGGATTCCGTTTGGGGGCTTCATGGACATCACAAAGTACATGAGTAAGACAAATACTCAATTCAATAACAAATATTAATCTCTTAATTCAATAACAAATAACTATAAATACGAATTCTGTGAAAATCAAACCTGGCAACTGTTGCTTGCAGTTTTTATTAGTACAATTAACTTAAAGTCTATTTAATATTCCTGTTTAAAATTGCAATTTTATCAGGAAACGGGACTTCTATGCTTTTTTTATTTCTTATTTAATATAAAATATATGGGCTTTCATTTCGTAAGGTACTTTTACTAACCACCTTCCATAACAAACTATTCAACTCCAGTGAAGCAGTAGGCCGTCCGAATCGAACTAGATATTGTAGTGAGGGGAACGGCGCGGGGGAAGATCGAGAATCGAGCCGCGTGCGTCGACCTCGAGCTTTGATCTCGCCGTCATCGTTGCCGCAAAGGTCCATCCCTCTCTCCGGTTACCAAGCACACACCTGCCGATAGCGTGTTCCTAAATGAAATAAAAAGTTTGGCTGTTTTAGTTGTTTGTTGGGTGAATTGTGCGGTCACAGCGAATGTACTTGCTGCCTGGGCATATACATACTTATATTCTTGAATAAAAGTAGCTTACAGTTTATACAAGATAATTATTATGCAAACCTATTAAATAAATTATATAGTGAATAGATACTTATTAAACTAAGGTATACTCGATTGTCTGAAGTTGATGTACCTACGCATAGAAGTACGATTTTTTTGGTTTCTTTTTTTTATTTCTTCAACATAAGTAGGGTTGCCAATACCGACTATAGTACGAGCAATATATTACAATTTTTTACTATATCATACTGTTTTCTTTGAACAAAAATAAAGAGGTAGGTACTCTTCAGCACCATTTTGATAGTTGTTTACTAACACGTGTATAAAATAAAAGGAAATGAATGAGGAATATAAAATATCATATAAAGTTCCTTATTTATTTCATTTTATTTTTGATTGTAGCGTAGTCTTAGAGAATTTTTAAGTAACAGTAAATCAATACATTGGTCAAGAAGCTCTAAGAAGTTTGTCTTTTATTTAAAAAAAAAATATATATTCACCTTTTTTAAATATAAGTTGCTTTCGTTTTCATTTTCCCACCTAAAAATCTAAGAATACCTACTTTAATACTTGTAAAAAAATTGGCAACTCTAGTAGGTAATGACAGATTTACCGAAAATTATTAGTAAACATGATCGTAACATCCTCAGTGTCTCGAGTATTTTCCATTAGCTCTCAGATCTTTCATTGCCCAGTCAAGTTTACTAAAATATTTGCTACATCTTCCAGAAATATTTTGAATAATAATAAAAAAAAAATCCTTTTGCAGATAACTGGTCAGCCTGTCGATCATCACTTTTGTTAGGAATTCTATCTTAGTCACGTGATTCATTTCGGCCACACCGATGGTTGCAGTGGCCTTTGATCCTTTTGTCTCCCACCCATCTCTCCAAATAATATATGGTTAATCTTCAAAGGAAACCCAGTTGTAATTCATAAAAAAACATATAGGTAAGACAACATTTACTATCTAATACTACATCGCCACTCACAATCAGGTGGGATTGTAGTCAAGCATTAACTAATTATCGAATCGGTGCCAAAACCAGTGCACATCGCGACGAAATAAATTATTTTCACGGATATAAAACTTTATATTCTACTAAATGTTACAACATCATTTCAAGCCAAGACCAACCCATACTGAGCTTGGGTCTCCACAGAGTAGTTCACGCTACAGAGTAGTTCACGCTACAGAGTAGTTCACGCTAGCCTAGTGCGGATTGGACTTTACACACCTTTGAGAAATTCACGAACTCTTTTCCTTCGCCGAAGAAAGTTATAATAAACTGATGTTGCCTATAAGAACACTGAAATTCCGTCTGTTTATTTATCGCTAACAAAATAGCTTTATTTTATGTTAGCGACAGGCCGGTTGGTCGGACTACTGAAGGAAGGGGGTTCGATTTTCACTCAGGTCAAACTTTTCTGTGATGCGCAGGAATGTTTGTTCTGTGTATCTGGGTGTAAATATCTATATAAGTGTGTACTTAAATATATATACATATGTTTATCAGTTGTCTGATCACCACAGTACAAGCTAAGGCTTAGTTTGGGGTCAGTATGTGTGTGAGTTGTCCAAAGATGTTTAGATATTAGTCGGATGCCGCGCGTACGTCCGCGATCAGATTAAGCTGTGTATTAATAACAGTGGGCGACAAGTCAAGAGATCGGATCCAACAGTTACTCGGAAGCGCTATTTCCGACATTCTAAGAATAATGTCAATGTGTTTATGTTTACAGACAGACAAAACATTCTGTCCCAGGAATTAGTTGTATAGTGGAGAATATTTGTGACAAGTTCGTAGCTATTTGAGTGGGTTATCTGGAATAGATTGCTACATCTTTACTAATATTAAAGATTTGATTGTTTGTTTGAGGCGAATAGGCTCCGATACTATGGGGACTATTTGAAGAAATCTTTTATCATTAAAATGCTTCATTATCACTGATGAACATACGTTGTAAAATATGTCAAAATCGTAAGGAATTCTTAAGAAAACTGACAAAAGATGTCATTGGCGCCTAAATATTATCAATTAAATGTCACGTTATTATTATCCTTTGTCGGCTTGTAGGTACGTTTTGGAAAGATGGATTCTATTTTCCTTCTAATTTTCCATGAATTCTACCTTCCATTAAATATCATACCTACTTGGTTACGTATAAAATAATACTTATGGATAAAGCTCAGGAAACAGCACATCTAATTTTGTACATAATTTTATTACATTTGTTTGATAATTTTCGATTGATCACTGATAAATGGACACAATGAACAACAGTCAATAAATAATGGAGCAACGTCGGGGCGTTTAGTAGGCCACGTGTTTGAGATCAGAACCGTGCACAATATTGGGTTAGTGATGGGTGGTAGCAGTGTAAGCCTACTGGCTTCAACGTTAATCTCTCGAACGGGAGGACCTGGGTTTGAATCCTGCGCGTACCTGTAATTTTCAAAACTTATATGCGTATTAGAAGCTATTATAAGCACCTGGACTAAGGAAAACTTTTGTGAGGAAATCTGCACCCCTGAGAGTTCCCCATAAAATTCTCGATTGTGTGAAGTCTGCCAAACCGCTCTCGCCCAGCGCGGTGGTCTACGAAATAGACCCCTGAAATTGTGAAAGGAGACGCGAACTTAATAACGAATAGCTATGGATTGCAATTGGTATCTACTATTATTATTTATTGATACTAATAAAATCGATTACGGATATATTCGGTACATGAGAAAGCATTTACTCAAACGATGCTTAGAAATCGAACGAGTTGGGCAACTTTAAGTGGTTTCCGAATAGTTAAATCGTTTCTATATTATCGACCAGCCGAAGCCGGAAGTGAGCCAGCCGTCTTCCATATTCAAATTACAAGTTTGAACTGTACTACTACTATCCCAGTCCGGCACGCTATAACGTCTCGTTTACACCATACGCGTTTGTTGCATGTTGCTTACAATAATATTGAAGCAATAAATGGTTCGAATCTACTAAAGATCCATTTACAGCTCGCAATTTATTGCATGTTGCAGAGAATAATATTGATGTGACAGGGAAATGGATCGAATTTATTTTCGTATCGTACGTACGTTTTTGCTCAATGGTCATAACACATACATACATACTTTCTGCATTCAACTCTTGAATAAATATGCAGATGGCAAATATGTACAAGACTTCAAGAAATACCCAACTAACTTACATCAAGACTTTAAGGCAACATCCTTATCAATTTCCTCTTCCTATTAATGTAAAAAAATACAATTATGATACGACATTATGATACGACACGACAAATATGATATAATCAAGATATACGCATGTTGTATTATATGTCCTATTACATTATAATTCTTAAAAAATATATTGATAAAGAATATGTTGCATTAAAATGTTGCCGGTGATGTTGCAGAACGACACCATGTAAATAAGGCCTAAGTTCCGTACCGATGAGACCACTTTCTAGAGAATTTCTAAATTCTTGCAACGGTTTCGTCGCTGTTATCGTAACTACCATCAAAACTTTTTGTATTTTAAGAACTTAGGAATATTACGGACGCTCATTTTAAATAAAGTTTAAGTATCTTATTTAGCAGCCGTAAAAATTGGCTAAGGCTTCCTCCATGTTTTTATTATTTTATTTTGTTGCTCGAAATAAAAAAAATTACATCTTAGTATTGAATAATAGCGTTAGCGATAAAGCTCTGAAGTGCAAATAAAAAAAAATCTGTAAGATTTCCCCAACCAACGCAAAAAAAAAAGTTTTTTTTGATTATAACTTAACAATATGACTGAACGTAGCCGTTATTCCACACACAGTCTTCAAAATATTCTACACAGTATTCAAAATATAAATACGATATTTCTTAATAACTTGGTTCTATCTTACATAAACAATTCCAATTTGGATGTAATATCCGCACGTAGATTGAACGCAGGCGATTGAGCAAAATATTGTCGTACACAGTAGGCATAGCGACAGCGCTGCGTTTGACATCGTCAATAGAATTTCCCTGGAAGTAACGTTGCTTCGTTTCACTTTATGTTCCTCCTCTATATTCGTTTTATCATTTTAATATATCTACAGTCTCAGCTGTCTACTTTGTACTTACTGAAAAAGACAATAATGTTACTATCTCGCTTACTGAATAAAGCGTATTACTAAAGACGAGCGAGGCATTCATGGCCTTGTTGTTTCGGTTGGAAGCGATCGGAAGAATTAAGCAACAGCGGGCGTGGTCGGTAAGAGGATGAGTGAATGCTAGTGGCAAAAATGTCATGAATGTCAGTCCTGCTTGTTGTCGTTAGATTTCAATCGTTCAGCCATGTCAGAGGCCTTCGGGCAGTATAAAAATTTCCGACGCTTGGGTCAACCCAAGTGGTCAATAAGTAACCTCTCCGCCAATCCGCGTTGGAGCAACGTGGTGGACTACTCTACCACTCTAGCTGGGTTATCTAGGTCTCCTCATTATGATAAGAAACCGGTGTTCAGTAGTGGGCCATCAATGGGTTGCCACTAAAGATGAGAATTTTCCTAAAAACCCTAGTTTCCTATAAGGCCTAGGCCGGTTGAAATTACGATAAGGTAATGTCGGGTAAATATCTAATTCACAAAAAACCCAGCATTAAATTAATTGCATCAACAAGTACTAAATAGAAAACTTTTTAAATTTAGTTGAACTTAACTAAACATTCATCTAAATTTAAAAAAAAAACTAAATAAGTACAGATTTTTTTATTTAACCTTACAAAGGTTACAAAGAAAAACATTATACCTATTGGCATTCTCTACCAGTTGACCCAGGGTGATCATGAAAGTGTGGTAGGCAAATAAATAACACAATTAAAATAGACTACGACGGTTATATTAATGAATGTGTATACGTTATTAGGCATTACTCAAAAACTATCCGTCAGATGTCGCTCAAACTTGAATGACTTGACAAGCATTAGTTTTCAAGAAAAACACTCACACAAAAATATACACTGATTCCTAACACAGATTCGTCTAGTTAAGGACTCGGATACTTCAGTTTTTGTATGTAACTTTTTGTTGAAAATAAAGAATGATTAATATTATATGTACATATACATATATTATACATCTGTCTATACAAATTGAGAATCTCTAATTTCGTGAAATATAAAAAAATAAAAATGACATAATGCAAGATTCGGCCCTGTAAAAAGTTTAATTCTGATGATATCGTTGTTTGGTTTAGCTATCTCAGCAGAGCAAGCTACCCCCGGTGTTACTCGGTCGTTCTGAGAGCCGGATCGCTATTTATTTTGTTTTCTTTCTCATGACAAGAGCGCCGCTTCTGCTATCGCTCTTTATCTATCAACTTGTATAAATAAACCCCGGAATCATGGCCCTTATGTAAATAAAAGAAGAAATATTATCAGAGGAAAGTAAACTTGGGAGGAATTATCACCGGAGAATGTACGAGTAAATACATTAAAGAAATATTTTGTTTCTGTGTTTCATTCAGTTTGTATAAGCTCTTGGATATTTATGAGATTTTTAAACTTAGTATCGACAACGAAATTAAAATTGTGAAAATTATTAAAACAGCGGTTCTTAACTTTTTAGTGATTGACTATTGGGCCAATTTTCTGTGAACCCCCACCAACTCTTTCAAGGTAAGTAAGTAATTATAGATTACAAGTTAAATTTAAAATTAATATTCATAATTTTTTATATTTATTACATGGCTTCGAGTGCTTCCTGGGACCACCAATGATAATACAATATAGAGTACAATATTAAAAAAAACTTTATTCAGAGGTTCTCAAAGTTTTTTTCTCATAGATCACTATTACCGATTTTAATGCACGCCCAAAAGCTGTATAATCTCTAAAAGATTTCCAAAATTCGCCAAAAATTAAAAAAAAGTCACAAATCTGAAAATGTGAATCGTCACCCAAATATCACAAATTCGGTTTTTTTGTTTTTTTTATTTATCTTAATAAGAATGATCAGGCAGATCATTTGATTAAATTGATAAGGTAGGCCGTGGCAACATTATTGCTCTCCACAATATCACATAATTTTCATTCACATAGTTTTCATAGAAGACCCCTAGTTCTTAGTTTTTTGACCCCCATTTAATTTTTAAGTCCACATAGACCCTTTGAATTATATCGTGAAGCTCGTGGGGTTCACCTGGACCAGTTTGGGAATCACTGGCATTAAAAACAACGTAGGAATTTAAAATCGTATGAGATTTATTTAAACAACTACGTAAATCTCGGAAGACGGAGTCTTTGTTTTGGCACCGTCAAATGTTGTCTTTTCCTAGACGTAAAATATTATACTGATACTATAATTAACCTCGCAAAAGTCTTGTTATAAAAACTGAATGTGCATATATAATTCCACACGCACGATATATCCACCAAAATTAATTAAACTCTTTAATTTAGCTAAATTTGTCAAAACAGATATTTATCTGAAATTCATTTTTGAGTTGCAGTAAAAAAAGAATGGATACAAAACCTTAAGAAAAGTTTATGTTGAAAATCTAGCTTTTTTAAATAATTTAATACGATGAAACACATTCTAAACTTTACCTATTGTTAGATCCTCAGCATGTCTGAAGCCAGTCTTTAGCACGTAGCATCATACTTATTATAAATATATACTGTCCCATTACAGTAGAAATATCTGAAGGAATATACACACAGACACACAGAACAAATAAACATACCTATTCAGAAAAGTATTACTGGGAATCGTACCCACGCCCTCCATCTTAGTAGAGAGGTTTGCTTACAACCAGAACAACCTAACATTAACAGAAAAAAATTGAAAGTAAAAAATAAACAGGTTAAGTAACAGGCAAGTTAAAAGTAGACAGGCTGGCTGGTCTAGTGGCTAGTGAACCTGACTGCTACACCAACAGGTCGTGGATTCGATTCCTACCCAGATCAAACTTTTGTGTGATGTGCTGGAATGTTTGTTCTGTGTGTCGGGGTGTAAAAAATATCTATATAAGTGTATATTAAAAAATATATGTATGTTTGTCAGTTGTCTGATCACCATAGTACGAGGGTCAAACTGAAAGTTCTTAGAAAATCAAAAACTAAGTAAACTAACAAGTTATTGATTTTATTATAACT
>DWJZ01001633.1:0-22446 GCA_018249125.1 Asbolis capucinus
ATAATAAAATCAATAACTTGTTAGTTTACTTAGTTTTTGATTTTCTAAGAACTTTCAGTTTGACCCTCGTAATATCCTGTCAGTGTCAAATAGCAAAGCGCGCAAAGTTTATCAAACAAAATGCACTTCTTATGATACTCATTTGACAAAATCTACGGAGACATTAATATCAGTCTCTCGGTGTTAAATTTCGATTTTTCTTATTATAACACAACAACACAAAAAACACTTTAAGTACAATGTAATAAAATACATTTTCAATCGCCATCGGCTCTCAGCTTTGTACTAGCTAATATGAACCGTGGAAAGCAAACACTGTACTCAGAAAACTGGAGGAAAAACACGACTATGTCCCTTACGATTGAGTAGATAAGGACCATTATTACGCTTAGCGACATAACAATTATAACGTAATCGAATTCGGACATTTGTGTTCGCTGCACACATTTGAACTAATTTTACTCACCTATTCCACGCCGTACAATTGAAAACCAATCGTATACTAATGCAATGAAGTTGAATATACAATAATTTTATGACACAGTGTAACACCTATTGACTTGTGCGGGTGTAGGTGTGCATTCGCTTTTCCGGCACACAAACCTACCGTTAGAAAATCAGATGCTAGTTCAGGCTAATTTGAGTTCTATCGCTCGTTGTTAAAGCTTAAAATTATTTGCAAGTGCTTGAGGGTGTGTGACGTTTCGGAGGTCTCGTGATATCCACGGCCGAGGGCTTAAAGGGGTGTACGAGGGTGAGGGGGAGGTGTTGGGCCAGCTAAAGCCTTTCCAGGTCTACAACGTTAGTAGTACCGCGTCTATCGTAGATCGCGCACGAATGGCGCGTGGTACCGAGCGAATTCTTTTCGATTTTTTTAAAACGTAATACTCGGCTGTAGACGCATTAGATTAATTAAAATTTTCTTTTTTTGTTCCCATTCCAATTTTAAAGTGTTTTTACTGTTATATGGTGGTTGTGGCTTGGACATTGGAGTTTGTGGCCGTAGTACGATGCCTCGTACCGGGTGAATGTATGACCTACTTGTAAAGATTACATACTACATTATAACTTCCAAAACGTTCCGATAAGTAATAAAGATAGCATTTTACCCCAAACTTCTTTTATAGAAGAATTTTTCGTACTTATGTTTCAAGAACATCTTATGTAATATGGTAATGAAAAAAAAAGTATTCAAATATTAGGAACGTTCCATTTTTAATTCAAAGAATTATACGTAAACACGGCTGTAACGGATATATGGCAACAAAAAAAACTTATTTTTTTGACTATACGTCAAAGAATAGATTAAAATTTAAACCCCACTTGGTCTTTTATCCAAGATGAAAAGACACAATTAAGGTTGAATGGGAGCGGGTTAAGAACACTTGAATTTAAAAATAGAACTGTCTAGCTCAAAAGCGCGGGAAGTCACACACTCCGCATCTAAATGGCGGGAAACGTATGTACTTGTATCATCTCTTATTAAAATTTCAACGCACGGTTGTGCTACGCTAAACAATCACTTGTTTTTTTGTTGGCTCGAATATTACTTCATAACAAATTCAATAGAAATAAAGCTATTTACTTAAATTGTTATTTCTAACTGATAAAATTTTGATTCAGGAACTCTGCCAAGTTTCGAGTTTCAAATCACGAAATTTTTTTAGTTGAATAATATTTAAATCGAACATGCTATAGTCTAACATATTCTAGAGTCTAAGGAAAAGAAAGAACGAACGAAAGAAAAGAACGAAAGAACGAACGAAAAGAAAGAAGAAGAAACGTGAATTTTATGAGTTCAAGTTTTTTTTCACTTTAGCTGCCAGTGTTTAATTCAGTACAATTAACAGAACTACTTAAGAAAAAATTACTGAGCAAACTGGATGTGTTCATGTAACACGAAACTTCATAGATATGTGAGAATCATTATGTCCTGACTTAACGTTGTGTAGATGTATCTTTTTATCGAACCTGGGACTTTTGTTTTTTCGTGGAGAATTATTACTCATTTTGCTATAGCGTCTACGATATAGTTTACATATTTTTTGTAAAATATGCATTGTAAATGCATGTACGAAAACACGTTATTACAAAAAAAATGGAAAAAAGTAATTAAACTAACTTAGAAAAGATAAAAACTAAAAAATCTCAATGAAAACTAAAAAATAACGAAATGAAAATTTTAACCTTCCCTTTATTATGGTTAAAAATTATATTAAGATTTTGATCTTTACAACATCATATCTGTATTTACGAAGATTATTAGAACAAATCTCAAAAAAAATATACAAATTCCTTTTTTTTCATTTAAGTATTGCTAACAATCCTAACATAGTCCTGACTACGGAAATCAGTTATGTTTTTATATTATACACATAATTTAAAAATATTGCTTTAAGTAAAATTTTTATTGTATTCAAAAAGGACAGGATTTAAAATCGTAACTCGCCCTAGATGTGCTTGTGTTGAGATTAATACAGAGCATATTAAAATTGTTGTTATACATATTTAAAAATCTCACGATATATCCTGTAAAAACAAAAGTAAAAGCAGTCTATAAAATGTGTTGATCTTCTTAATACCATTATTTCATTCCTCTGTGGCTATAATAAAAAAAAACCATTGAATTTACTTATTTTATAAGTTTTTAAAATATATGATTTATTATTTTACTAGCTGACCCGTTAAACTTTGTACCACCTTAGAATAATAGGTCCTGTAATGGGTCATGTAATAGAATTATTATTATAAATATTGTAAGCAATCTCAAACTTTTTGATGATAATACTGTTATAACGAACAAAATCTAAATAATTTTAAAATCGGTACAGCTTTTCTTGATCTAAAATACTATAATAGGATTTTCATTTTTAAAAAGATATTTTTTTATATTATGAAAAAATGCATAAAAATGCCTTTCTTTTTGACTTAACCTTCCCTTTTAACTTAACGGTTAGGTGGTAGAAAATACAGTAAGTATTGAATAAATAAAATTAATAAAAAAAAGTAATATCTGTGTACAACGATCATGTTAAATATATGGAAGTAAGTCTATGTCATCTTGGTTAGATACGGTAACATCCCCCTCTCACCTTCGAACAAACCCCGTAACAACCCTCTTGGTGGCTGAGCAGTTACAAAGCGTAGTTAGACCTTTGAGTTGTATTCACTGTCCAACTCTATTGTTGTTATCACTTGTTGGGAAGTTGAGGTTCTGAAAGTGAACCTTAGTTTTGATTAATCTGTGGTTTATTTTGATGAATAAATGGTTACAGCTTGCGTGAGTACAGGTCTATTTCATTATTGAAGAATCCAGTCATACTAATGGTACTACTCTATTATGCTATTTGCTACGGATTGGTGGTGGGGTTAGTGGCCAATGTTGAAAGATTTTATGCTTCCGAAGGCTCCCATCGTTGGTTAACAATTGCTACCTAAAGATCCCCACTGGGACCGACGGTTTTTCGTGTCCTCCGAAGCAAGGTACTCACGAAATTTCTGCAGCTAGCGGTCCTGTCCTGTAGCTGTTGATCACTTAGAATCGTACCCATCGAAGCACAGGTGCTACAAAGAAACGGTCAGAAAAGGAGAGTTTCGGTGACAAAAAGGCTTCCAGCATCTAACTACTGAGTCTTCCATGAAACCGCGTTGGAGCAGTGAAATGAACTATATTCTAGGTCTCCTAAGTAACGAGGCGACCGAGAATTGGCAATAATAGGTCGAAGCCAATATATAATTAAGAAATTGCAGATACATATTTCTATATAAGAAGTTGTAGTTATATATGAAGATAGTTTCTGTATAACAAGAAGTTCTATATAAGTTGTAGTCAAGATTCAGTCAAAATCTTCTCAAATCGGTTCCATCCGCTTATTCATCCCGGCTGTGTTCAAATTATAATATTAATAGCGTTCTAAACTTTAAAGATTATACATGCTATTAATGACTCATTAAGGTCCCATAGGTTGTTAATGAAGCGCTCATAGTTAAGTGGCTTGTGTCAGTTGTAATTGCTCGGCCAAATAAAAGCGGGCGTGGTCTCTTTGAAAGTCTCATCAGTTGGTGTGGCGACAACGTACAACATTCACACGATGACGTCACGAGAATCCTGGATCATTCTATCTGCTATCGGAGTCCCAACCAACAATTGTTGGAGCTCGGTCACTCCCCAGGCATCACACCTCCCCTGGCAGATCTCCCCTTTGCTAAACCGGCATAAAATTTCCAACACTTGGATTGACAACTGACCCTTCCATCAATCCGCATTGGAGCAGCGTGGTGGAATATGCTCTGGGCCTCCTCAGTATGAGGAGTGAATCGTGCTCAGTAGTGGATCAATGAGTTGATGCCAAGGGCATGGTTGGAAAGTAATTGGACAAGAGGAAACGTGCTTCGGAGGGCACGTAAAGTTAGTCCTGGTTGGTACATGACAGTCGTTAACCCTTGTCGAGGGCCTTTAAGCGGCTTACACAAATGTGTTATTTGGATTAGCTGTTAAGATTTATCAAATCCAAACTGGAGAGGTGTGGGGAGTTTACCAGATGTACCACAGAAATGAGGTGGAGAGATGACAGACAGGTATTATGTATCTATCGGGATTTAAGGCATTATCACCGAAACATCTTTTATTCTTTTTATATCAATTTTGTTAAAAAAATTATAGTTAACTAGTTGCCTTCGGCGGTGTCGCTCGCGTGCTACATTGAATAAAAGTAGCATATGTATGTGTTATTTCAGACTATTGTCTATCTCTGTGCCAAATTACCAGGTAATCGGTACAGCAGTTTTTGCGTGAAAGAGTAACAAACATCCATAAATTTTTCCTCATACTTTCGCATTCATGTTATTAACAGGATGTAGGGACTTTATATTATTAAATTTCGACATTCGTTAAGTGAGCTATTGACTCCAAAGACGGAATAAATGTTTTTCATTTCACTTCAATGTTTTTTGACGTCGTCATGCATGAGGTGAAATACGTACACAGTAGTGAGGTATTAAAGAGATGAAGCCGGGTTTTAAATGTATAGGTTTTCTAAGAACCGAGACAGGTTCGTAAAAAAAACATTTTTTTTCGAATAGTAACTTTAAGAGTATGTTTTTATTCTTTTATGTGTGTTTTTATCTGTTTGTACAACGCTTTTATGTGTTAACTGTTTCGGAAGCGTCTTTATCCGGCTGCGTCAGGAGGGAAATATTTTTCGAGAATATGTCGACACCTTGGGGTAGAAAGGGCGTATGAACTATTTTAACGAAAGTGAGTTATGAATGAAGTCTTATTCAGTATTTTTTGTTCTATTGACTGGTGTGTGTGACGCTTTCAAATTCACAAAAAAATGGTCTATACGGCCCAGATGATGAGTTTTTGTTGGAATGGTGTAAGAACCAAGAAAAAATATTGACTTACTTCTGAACAAGGAAGGTTTTTCATAGCAAAGAGCATAAAAAAATAACCAATCTCACCAAATAGAGTAAATTTACCTATAAAAATAAAAAAAAACAAAAGTATTTTTAAAATTTTGGTTTTTGCTCGTCTTGTAATGAAGAGTTTATGGCTTTTATGACCATTGTACCCGAAGACGGACGGATTTTAACATATGAGGTGTCGTTGAATTCACTGTGGTAGTGACATAGGCAATATAAATTTTCCAAATGGCACCTGCAAATGAAAAATTTTAGGAAGATAGGTTTATTGTTTCCCACCTTAACAATATGGGTACCAAAATATCGTGAAAAGAACATTTCAAAATTATGTACATACATATATGTATAGTTATTTTTTTAGGACTGATAATGGTCAATAATTAAGCTAAAATTAATCGGCTATTCACGAACACACACAAGACGGATCTGAGTGGAGACCCTGAAAATATAGCCT
Source organism: Asbolis capucinus (assembly GCA_018249125.1). Classification (NCBI taxonomy): domain Eukaryota; kingdom Metazoa; phylum Arthropoda; class Insecta; order Lepidoptera; family Hesperiidae; genus Asbolis; species Asbolis capucinus. The sequence goes on from DWJZ01001633.1 coordinate 5,879, forward strand.
GTTTTAAAAATACTTTTTATTTATTTTCATCATAACGATTCTAAATTTTATAACTTATATTCCCATTTTGTCATTAGGTCTTAAACACTGTAATTGGCTTTATACGCTAATGGGAAAACAAGGAGATCGGTCTCACCGCAAACGAGAATAATTCAAAGATACTTTCATTTATTATTACCATAAAGCTACACGTTTATATTTGTTAAATACTGGCGTACTATTATTGCCTAAAACGCACGTACAGTTTGACTTCAGGTTTTTTAAATTGAATTGAAATCGTAAGGAAGACATTGATTGTACATATACTGTTAAGAATTGCTTATGACGTATGTGTGTAATTTAAACGGGGTAAAATTAGGCTAAGGGTTTTGTTACGGTGCTGTTTAAAATTGTTTTTAAATTATTAAAACATATATTAAATGATAAGTAAATAAATAAACAATGATTAAGTTAACGTATTAATAATGACGTATTTTTTTAAATTATATTTATATAATAACGATTTCGAATAAAATGATTTTAAGTATTAGTTGCGCATGGATTCATTCCTTTCTGACTTAATAGGAATGTGCAACAATGCCTTTTTAACTTACTTATAATAATTACATACAAAAATACGGACACACACAATGGGTAATTTTATTATAGTAAGTTATTTGACAGCATGTACGGACCAGATGAATCGTGGCGGTCAAAAGAGGTCCATCGCTTGAAGATAGCGATGATGCCCACTACGGGGGCCCCGTCAATACTTACTATCGCTTATCGTTGACAGCTCGCAGTAAAACATTTAACTAAAATATTCTATTCTTTAGTTGGAAGCCTGTATAAAGGCAATTTGTTTGGGTAATGGGCGAAATCAATCCGATGAATCAGAAGGCACTTCGGCTCTCTTCACTTATAATCAACCGTTCGATTTCATGCGAAGCGCCCGCCATTTTCTGACCACTCAGGCTATTATAGTTTGTGCAGTTTTTACTCGTTAAAAAAGTAGTTGGATTTTAAACTATCGTACCTTTTTATAAGTGTTAAAGTGAAAGGTAGAAGATGTTATTTCCATGACAAAATGTTCGTTTAAATAAACACATACATACGCACACGCCTCAATTATCTCGTTGTTGAGCTCGGTCAGCTCGGCATGCTGCCCGAGTGCGGATCGGCCAACTATCGGAACTTATCATATCGTCAGAAGACCTCTGACATAGGTTAATGAATATAGATTATATATATTGATAATTGATAAATACAAAAGTACGGAATTACGAAATTTGTGCGACGGTCTCAGTTACATAACTCGATAACTAATCCGTCTGTTGTATCATAAGGAATGTAAGTTGAAGGCGGTTGGTAAACGAAAAACCTTCAGTAAGTACTTACCAGGTTTTAACCTCTGTATGATAACTTGGAACATTCGAAGGCCATGCCACAGTCTAATGAAGTATCTATTGTACAGTTAGCCAATACGGGTAGTGTGGGGAATTTGAGAGATTTATATTGTAACGACACAATATGTTTATCGAATTATATTAAATAAATATTTAACTGTAATACAGCATTAAAACATATCAAACAAAATTGTTACTTGAATATTACTGTATATGATTATTTATTTTATTTTATTTATAATATTAATAATCATATAATAAATATGTTACTGATCGCTGTAAACTGAAGATATTTAGGAGAAACTATCACTAGAAGTTCTGAGCTAAGATTATACGACAAAAATACCTAAACGACGATTTTAAGTATTTTTGTTTTCATGTCAGTTTTTGCACGCTAATCTAAAATGGCTGATCTAATTTGATTGCAATAATAGTAAATAAAGAATAAATATCTCGGGACAACTCACACACGGCCATCTAATTCTAAACTAAGCATTAGCTTGTACTATGGCGATCAGACAACTGAAAAACATACATATATTTTTTAAAAATATGTATATGTACTTACATAGATATATTACACAACAATACATTATATGGATACACTGATGTCTTGTAATAGGCTTAAATTTACAATTAGAATGTCTTTCATTTAAATCGGTCTACAAATAAAAATATATGTTAATTGAAAGAATTTGTCTACGGTTCTTCTACGTAAAGCGCGGACAGTTACACGTAAATAATAAATGGGCACAGTCATGGGAGTATGAGGACTGGGATTCCACATGTTGTTGGTGGTGAGAGACAACCTGGGAATAAACATGTTCTGGGAATAAACATGTTCCGACAGAGAATAGAATGACAGAGAATATGATGTGTCGCTTAAGGGGCGTAATTGCAACAAGACAACACTGCCATTAAAAAAAAGGTTTAGTAAATATACAAGTGATTTAAAAAAATATGTTTTTTTTTCTGCTAAATAATCTACTGTAACCTTTTAATCTGTGTCTTTATTGATGTACGTCACAAGGTCGCACGAATGCCTGACAGCGTGGAGTCGGAAATAAATCTTACTGGAAATCAGTACAGGCTATATATTATTCAAGATTACGGCCGGTTCGCTGCTAAGTACTATACTTCGTTTATGTATGTATGTATGTAGTTCTTGTGATATTACGGACTGTAAAGACAGTTACTTATTACATGTGGAGTTTTGTTTACATTCAAATTATTTATTGACCGAATATAGTAGTAGGTGGTACAGCTTACAACAATGATTCCGATACATTCTACCAAGTTTATTGTGTGATTGTCCATATAAAATTACTACTTAGAATAAAAAAATCCAAAAAATTAAATACGTACAATTTAATCGACAATTTAACTTAATTTTGTTATTTTAAGTGTGCATAAATTATAAAATAAAAAAAAAAAAAATGTCAAAGTAATAAGTAATTAATTAAATTTGTTAACATTACCATACTGACATGTCACTTTCATCGTGCGGTTTGTTATTCGATTTGATGTTATTTTGATAAGGTTTTTGACGTATTGAAGTACGGTACATTGTTTTTTACACCGACATTTAAATAAAGTATTTCATTATACAAGGAACGGTTTTTTTTAATTTTTCATTGACATATAATATTTTTATCAATTTCGGAAAATTTACTGAATAAATATTACACCAATTAGTGTTATTCGAATAGCTCTATTTCAGTGCGCTAATGACATATATATCTTCGAAAAACATATGGAGGAAATGTAAATTTCTAATTTTATTTTATTTTTATTATTGGGTGTTATGGCAATTATATGTAATTGTTATTAATTTTCTATAATTTCAAAAGCCTTTCTCTCTAACTGACTAACAAGCGAAGTCTTAGCAATAGGATTCCTTTTTTACTATTGGTATAAAATAGTAAATACGAAATAAAATAGGCAGAATATGTCTAAACTTGTCTCAATTTTCGACGATATAAAAGCCTAAATAAATGATTATGAAACATCAGGCATATGGAGATAACAATGGGACAAACGACACTTGCCTCTTAAAACGTATTCATACAATGCTTTCTCGTACTACACTCTACATTGTATTATAAAATACACATTTTACATAAAAGAAAGCTTGTACGAAGCAGAGAAATGAGATGAACTACAAATAGGGTTGCCATTTTGAATTTCAAGACAGCAAATTTAAAAATGTGATAAAGATCTTTATTAAAAAATGTTAAGATTATATTTGGATAAGTTTTATACACAAAAAAAATGTTTTAAAATGCTAAGTAAATAACACAATCGATGTTTAAAAAAATAGGTGCTTTTTTCTGCTAAATAATCTTCTATAACTTGTTAAATAATTGTTACTTATTGTTTTATCTCATATTTTATTTTTAATTGAAAGTAATTGTATGTAAGGTTTTGATTTAGTAATTATGCTTGTGCTTTTGTCTTATTTTACATTCTTCTGTAAACTATTAATTCCCGGGAAATATTAGCCTGGAAAAGACGGAATATATTTAAACTCTTACTACCCATTTAAGGGATGAATGTTCAAATATAATTTTTCTAATGCGGGGTTACACTATACATATGTATCTGTACATACATATGTAAATGTATGTATATGTACATACATACAATGTAAAGAACGGAATATTCATTATGTTTAATATTCATTATTCATTTATTCGACAGACTATTTTTATCGAAAATCAAGATATAACCGTAATCCGGAATTCCCGGGCATGTCAAGAGTCAAGTATGGTAACCCTACAGATACCCTAACGAGGACACCGCGTCGTAGCACAAAGGTCTACGAAACTTCGTAGGAGCTACGACGTAGAGGATTGTGTTCATCGTTTCGTTTCCCCTATTGTAGTCGTTTCCATACGAAAAACAATGAATTCCTATTAAATATTTTTTGAATAGCTGAAGAAAGTAGAGAAATAGCACGGATTTGAATAGTAGGAAATAATGAGTTTTATTTAATAGGTCAGATTTCTAAAGGGTTAACTTTCTTGGCGCTTCTTTGTTGCTTTTTGCTTATATAAAATATTGTTAGATTAAGGAATAATTTGTATAAAGATTCTATAAAGTGTTACAGGTTTTCTTTTTGTCTTTTTTCTTGATGTGATTATCAATTTCTTTATATATTTTTTTTCTAAATGTGTTCCAGAGCTAATTATAGTATTTTTTTATTATTTTTTTTATAAGAAAATAGTAGTTGATCGAAATATGTATACACAAGATATTTGACATATATTTTACTGCGGATATATTATAAAAAAATAATCTTATAAAACCGATTATTAGTATCCTTTATCGTTTATTGGTTTGTTTGTAGGATGGTTTATATCAAAAATGGTTTTTCCAAGTGCAGTTTTCATGACGATTTTTAAACAGTTCACACAATTTATCGAATAGTCAACAAAATTCCCGATTGAATTACATATATTTTGGCGGAAGTTTGTGCCACCCGAGGGCCTCCGACTTGCTTTAACAATTGCTATCTAACGATAACATACGACTGCTTTACGGGCCCTTGCAAGTACGACAGCGCTTTGGTTGTGGTTTTAACAAACTTTTATTTAACTTTTAGTGTACGGTTGTATATTATTATGTTAGTATATTTGTATTAAAGTTTGTTACGGGTCAAATCTTGCAAGCTTAATTAGACCCACTGTCTCTTACACTACGGAGCGGAAATTTTGTATAAAGGTTTCATCCTGATGACAATGCATTTTTAGGATAAAGATGTACTGGTGCTACGATCAGGATTAGCTCCAGGCAAGTGAACTCCTCAACGGTTAATAATACATTTAAGAATTTTTGTGTTTTTGTATTATAGATCTACATACATACAATTAAAACTTGTGTTTTTAAATAGTTTTAATAAACCCTTTTTTATATTATAATTGTACGGAAGTGTAGAATCTTTAAGACGCACCTCACAAGTGACTGTCTTTATTTTATTCTTAAATGAGTAAAGGAGATATTTGAAGATTTATGTCCTAGAGTTTATTGTACGCTTGTGGTAAAATGGTGCCTTGTTATTTCGTTTATTTTCGCCGTTTTACAACTGTGGTCCTAATAAGACATTTTCTTAGTATCATAGCAATCCGTAAAAAGAATTGGGTATTACGTTATATTTTTATATAGCTACTTATACGATTTCATGACCCTGTAGCGTAGTTGGTAAGCTCGTGAAGCGAGGTGGGTTTGAATCTCAGCCGAGCCATTCATGTTGCACATAAGCAGCGTAGCTGGTAATTTTGTCTGCGAAGCGAGATGGGTTCGAATCCCAGGCGTGGTAGCAGATAAATATTTGTTCTAGGGTCACGTGTGTGTGATATTAGCATTGTTTCTCTCTGCGAAATAGAAAATTGTGGGTGTGTAACCATTTTTGTTCTATTGAGATTGACAAATATTTGTTTGAAAACAAAAATACTTAGAATGTTCAATATAAAGCGGCAATGGCGTGGATTGGCTGTTTCGATATAGCCCATATATGTATCAGTGGAAGTAAACCTTTTCATCCAGTGACTTTCAGAACAATTTTCGTCCAGATATAACGCGATACCTCCGAATGAAAATAAATATCTGATATCGTCAGTATTTTCGCTTTGGAACAATTTCACGAATATTTTGTATAAATAAAAATGAAAAGCTTTTTAGATGGTTTTAGAGGGTACTATAAATTTATCGTTTTTTAATGTTCAAATTAAGCTGTATTAAAAAGACGTCTAGTTATATTTATATATAAGAATATAGACAAATTTGTAATTATGAACAAAAAACTTTGAAGCTTTTATTACATTTTTATTTGTTTTTTTACTGAAATAGTAATAAAGCAGCTTTCCCTTTTATAAATTTTCAAAATTGCTGTTCTGTCAAATATCTGTTTAAGCATTTTCTCCCAAAATTTACAATTTCGTGTATAGCAAAAATCATTATTTAATTTTGATAAATTATTATTACTTATAAATTATTATTTAATTATGATATGATTATTTGATAAATTATTATTTAATTATGATAAAGCCGCTAGAAGCTATAAATTTTAACTGTTTAAACATATTAACAAAATAATATTATGCTATGTTACGGGTACCCACGATATATGTTTAGCTCGCCGATAGTCCGATCCAGTTGCGTGGATCGTAGAACCGATCTTATGGCAGGACCGATATCGACGCGAAAATATATGTACATCGGAAGGTCTTTAAGTAGCATAATGTACACAGTCCACAATGAATCCAGTTTAAAAAAAGTGAGCCATCATGGGACGCCTGGGAGATGTGAAACATTGTGTTCGTACAAGTAATATGCATTAAATACTATATTATTACAGGAATTAAGTAATGAAAAAAAAAATGTGGTTTCAATATACTTATAAATTTATTCTTCAAGTAATAGATTAAGTGAATTATTTTTAAAATAGAAATAATTATATAAGCAATATATTATATATAAGCAATAGAGACTATTATATGTAAACCTTAGAGTATACATTTATGTATATTTTAGTATAGCGTGGCGACCCGTCGCCATCGCAAGCGTCGCCACGCCAACAATCCGGTTTATACCGGCCTATAAATGTTTCACATAAAAAAACAAATACCTCTATAACAATTTCTTTTTGTTTTTTTTTAGGTATTTTCATACATCCTATTACAAGTAAATGCAATACCCACTGATCCTTAGAGAGTATATTTGTTACTGTCGCAAAACTTGCCGTCACTGAATTGAAAGGTGACATATCCATTTCGAAAATGGTGTAGCTCTCTGCCGTAATGTTTTACCTATATTACTTCCTGGGTAACGGAACGGAAACATCAAGATTGAAGTCGGAGATCAATGGTATTCTTAGACTGGTATAAGTACGTGAGGTTCTATATTATTGTACAGTATCAGGGTCATACCTTCATTTTAATTTTGAACTCCAAATTTTATGAGCGCTTCCGTGCTTTGGAGTGCATGTAAAGCTATCTCGGTTGTTATCGTTACATATCAATCGTAAATTAGGCCTTCGGGCGACATAAAACCTTCCGACATTTGGGTTAGCTTCTAACTGAATTGGAGCTGCATGGTGCAGTTCGCTCTAGGTTTCCTCAGCATGAGGGAAACATGCTCAGTTGTGGGCCATCAATGAATTGAAGCCACACACAAAAAATGCACTATTTTATTTATTTCTTATTTTCTTACGTTATTCTATTAGTCGGGTACAACTTTTTCACATTTATCCCAGTTCTCTTCAGTAGCTTCATTTGGATGAGATGCCCAACTTTTTCTCTTACAAAAATCTCGATTGTGGTAGCTAGCCGGGAAACAGGGTTCACGGTACCACGAAAAACATGACACTACACAATTTGTAGGACACAAAAATTAAAAACAAAACAACGTGATAGTTAAATTAAGTAAATCTTAATTAAACCACGGTGAAAAATACTATGTTCTATTTACCGGTTCAAGTAATAAAATAAATATTTTAATATTTTTTATAAATATCAGTTACAGTCTTTCCAAGCTTTCTTTTATTGACCCACTATTGAGAATGAGTCTCTCTTCGTGACCAAGGAGGCCTAGTGCATACTCCACCACGCTGATCCAATGCAGATTAATTTAGGTGTTTGCGACCAATTCAAGGGTCTGAAGTGTTTGTGCCACCCGAAAGCCTCCGACGTAGCTTAACGATCGCATTTACTATCGCCAACAACCAGGATCGACGGCTGTACGTGCCCTCCAAAGCCACTAGCCTTCACCGATCCTCCTACCGACCGCGCCCGCTGTTCTTAGTTCACAATTTAGGATCGACGCAGAGCTATAGGCGCGTACATTTGTGTGTATTCATTTGAAGCATCCATGCCTTATAGAGATAAACGAATAAAAACATGTTTTTAAATAATCCTTATTAGAGGTTTTTTTAAGTGATAAGTAGGCAAACGAGCAGACGGGTCACCTTATGGTAAATGATCACCGCCGCCCATGGACATTAATAAAACCAGACTGGGGTGTTACTGACGCGTTGCCTGCCAGGAAGGAAGAAACAGACCCGCATAAGCGGGGATGAGAAAGAAATAAGGGAAGCGGTATATTGCTATAGCAACTGGGGTCAATAACGACAGAAACTGACCCCAACAACATACTACTTCAGGACGGGAGACAGAAGAAGAATGGAGAGGATGAGGAGCAAAAGAAGAATGGAGTTGGCTCGAATTTCATCGTTATTATTTTTCAAATTTAATATTATATAGTATGTATCTTCTTATATTTTTACGTTTGGATGCCTTTAGATTCTATTTCATAATAAAAAATAAATTCCTCCTTAACTAAAGACCGCGTTAATATCACCTCAATACACCAAAATAAAGCTTTGAGTGAAGTTAAATTTATGAGCAAAACAAAACAATTTCGTTGAGCCCTACACCAGAGTAAAGGTCTTCGGTCAATACCCTGTCTCGCCGGCAACTCAGTTCCGATTGAATCGAGTCGAGTCGAACGAATAATTAAAATTTATATCCGTTCAATTTTTCGGTCCGATAGTATTATTGGTACTGTCTGGTATTGGTATTCTACATGATATAGTATCCGATAAAATGGTGGGTACATTAATTTTGAAAATATAATAATTTTGCTGAGTTCTACATTAACTTAATATACATATGTACGTGTCTACGTATGGTAATTTATTAAAAATAAATGTATATTTGAAATGTAGGCATGCTTAACATCAGGAACTGAGTGTCATTTCTTAAAGTAAATTCACGCATATTATTATTTATATGTATTGAAAATTATTATTAAATTATTACGCCTATAGAGCAATCACGTACTTGTACATTTATTGAGTATATTAGAATCGATTAGACAATATTTAACAGTCACAATTTTGACGAATATGATAGGCATAACCCACTCGTCATACAGTTCATGTAAATAAATGTGGAACAGTAACAGCTCACAAACTAGCATAGACGACATGGCGATAAGCATCGTTCCGCACACACTTTAGACCGTGATCCATGCGTTGTCGCCCAAGAAAAAGGATCTAGTTCTTAAGAAAAAAGTTAACGATGGCATAAACATCAGACCCCTGTCTTGAAAAAGAAGAATGACTTAACTTTTCAGCCAAAAATAAATAATTGGCTGTCAAAAGAAGTGATTGAATCGTTGTAATGAGCAAAGACCCTAAACAAAAGTGCGTAGTCTAACCTTTCTGGGCCGGATGTCCGCCATATCTTATTTACGACTGGTTAGAGGTTACCGCCATAGAACCTTTGAGGCTTATTGATTTTAAATAAAACTTGTTTGTGAATATGAATGGCATCTTTAGCTACCTTCTTTTATTCGTTATTGTATGCTGAAATATTTGATGTTTTATTGTATACAGCGTATTAGGGAAAAAGTAATAGAAGATATTTACGAAGCGCCAAAGATGTTGGACATCTTCTTCTTTTACTGTCATGGTCATCCAGCCTTCGAAGGTCCGCTACTGAACACGAGTTTTTACTCATGCTGAGGATGCCTAGAGCATATTCCATCATGCTGTTCAATGCATGTTGCTGAAGGTGTAGGTGGCCCAGTTTTTATGCCACCCGAAACCCTCCGACATCGCTCAACGACTGCTATCTAACGATAACCTGTTGCTCAATATCAGTTGTCAAATCAAAATCCACGCAAATCTCCTTTGTCATGTATTATCAGTCAGTCAGGTATTATGTTCTATTATTAAGAATTATCCAATCCGCACTGGAGCAGCGTGGAGGAGTATGCTCCAGGTCTAGCTATTCTTCAATTTTGGCTTGAGAGCAAATTCTCCCTGTTTCGTACCCGTCCTTCAGTAATCCTCCTCCCAATTCTTCGTCTGTCACCAGTTCGGAAGCAGTATATTGTTGGTGTATCGGGGATCAGTTGATGCCGTTGTTGACTCTGGTTCCTTCTGCACAACACTTCTATCGTTGTTTCGTTCTTTTCTTTACACCTGTCTATTCATCTTAACTTGCCAGGTAACGTGGTGGTAACACCCCAGTCTTGTGTTAATACTGTCTATTTGTGGCTTTAATCTTTTTTAATTGCTATCAGACGACCTTTGCTCATTTACCCGCTAAAGACAATAATGAAACACCTTCGTTCAGTATTGGGCTATTATTAAAATTAATTCAATTCAAAGATTCAATAAGTTAGCTCTCGACTCATCGTTCATTGCCTCGGCCGATCCGAAATCCCGAACGGAAAGACGTATGAAATTGATATTTAATATGCAAATTATTCGCACTTCGTTGTACAGAGTTTTACACACGAACTTTGAATGACTCAAGTTAGAGCCTGTGATAGCCTTTTCAAATTAATACGTGTGTACGACGATAAGTTAGATGGAAGATGTTTCTGAATTTGTGTAAATTCAATTAAATATATATTTATCATATTCTTTTATTATAAAAGTCTTCGTTTATATTAAGTTATTGAAATAAAAAAAAAAATACTGAAAATTTTGTAGATGAAATTTTTTTTTTTTCGGAATATGTTAGAAGGAGCGCAATGGTTTTCAGGTGTGGGTCCGTTTGTTTGGCACGCCCTACAGTCCAAACCACGGAGTCCAAACAGCTGGATTGACGTATGAGGTGTCGTCAAATTGTCAGAATGTGGTAATGACACAGGCTATACACATTTATTTTAAAATGGCGCCCGCCGTTGAAATATAAAATGGTGATAAGTTTTTTTGCTACCCTTGCCAATGCGGATATCAAATGAACGATCATGAAAAACCCAAGTTCAAAAAACTATAACATAACGTTTATATAACTGTTTTAACATAAATTGTCAAAAAGTGTATCAATTATTTAGTTATTAGTTGTCGCAGTCAGATATTTTGTTTTATTAAATATTTATGAGTCTCACGATAACTCGAATTTGTTTGCCACTAAGCTTTGTATCTAACCCCTCGAAGATTTCATCTTCGTTAACACAGTCAATCCCTCCAACATTTTCTCTGTCTTCCTTGGATGCTTCTGTGACCACTTAAACAAGGTTTTAGTATGTATTTCTGTTATTGTAATTTTTTTAACTGGCCTTAACTTATGTCTGTGGGACTTAAAAATAATTGTATTATGTATGTTAATTGTATAGTCTTCATTAGTAGATGTTATAATTCATTAGCTTTCTTTAGTTCCCTTTCGGGCCGCGCCGAGCGCTGCGATCGATTTCCCCACTTCGAACGACGTCAATATCCGAATAAACTTCAATCTTACTAAAAGTTCTGCATATTTTATCAACATTAACACGAGATAGCCGCCTAACTTTTCTTTGGCCTTTCAGTCTTTTGAAAGATTTAGTTCAGTTTGAATTTTACTATCTCTACACGTTTATTTATTGAATCTCCCAGTTCCCGCCAAAATTTGACAGTTAAGTGTCATCTCAGAACTTTGCGTTATTAAATTTAGCGATTTGAGAAGAACGTCGAATAAAGTTTTCGTGATATTTCAAAATGGCAGAATAGTTTAGACTAATTTATGAAAGACAGGCTATTAGGTCCTAATTAAATAATTATTAATGGAATCTTTAACATAATTGTTTGAACACTTAAATTTTAAGCAGTGATGGAGTTTGATAATGAAATATTTAAGTTACTCTTATTTATGTTAATGGTGTGTAAATAGTTTTAAATTGTTTATTCACACCGAGATAAAATGTAATGGAGTTTTTTAACGATAGAGGAAATTATGATATCAATGTGTCACAGAGTATTATAGATACCAAAATGTTACCGCAGTAAATAATGCTAATTAAATTACAAATAAATGGATTTATTAAAAAAACAACGTCAACAGAAATATTAATGTTACATGGCGTTATGTTGTTTTGTAATTTTAAACTGTCATAATAATACGATTAAAGTGATAAAGAAAATTGATATATAGATATCAGAAGATAATTGAACCAGAAGACATTGTGTCCAGTGGTTTGAACACTGGGCTCTCGAACGAAAGTTTTGGGTTCATCCCGCGTGGCGCACCTCTAGCTTTTCAAAATGATGTACCAGAAGTTGATTATCACTTGTTAGCGTGAAAAACATTGTGAGTAAACCTGCACTCCTGAGAGTTCCCAATAAATTTCTCGAAGATTTGTGAATTACCAATCCACAATTGGCCAGCGTGGTGGACCGAGCTCAGTAGTGGAACAGTCATCGGATGCAATTATGAATTATATTGGTATTTAAAATTCATCTTGGCTTCTTTGTGTTTTAATTTTTATTCAGAGTTACTATTTCGGATCTATAAAAAATCATGTTAGTACCTAGCAGCCATTAAATTAACGCTTTCGGTTGTCTCAAAATAGTTTCAAAGATACATCATAATCTCCGTTTACTTGTACGTGAGTAAAGTGAGAAAGAAAATTAAACGGGAAAGCAAAATTCAAAGTTAAAATTGTGAGTTATATTTTATTATCACGCCCTGACTCATTTAGTTGAAAAACAAAATGAAAGTAAAGAAAAGTACTGTAATTCCGAGCCCTTTAGAACACATCACAAATACGAGTAGACAAAGTTTAATGTACGGAGTTTGCAGAGCTAAGTGGCGTATTAGAATATCAATTTATTAAATGAACGTTTTACTAAAGGCCAGTGTATAAACAAGAAATATTCAAAACTAGCCTTTTCTCGTGACTATGGCTACTAATTTGCCCACAAAACTAAATTTAAAAAATGTTAGAACAAATATATATTTTTAAAAGTGTAAAATAAATACGAATATAATCTTTGATAATAACGAACTTTCGTAAAATATTTCATCCCCTATTTCAACCCTTTTTTTGCAATAAAAAGTAGCCCATGTTATCTCCCAGATTATCTTATCTTATCTTGGGATTTTCAACGAATATACATATATTTTGGTATCAAAAACGAAATAGTGGACTGTATATTTAGGGGGTAGTTGTTCAAAGTAGTTGCGCGGCCACGGCGGCTCCAAGATATCAAAGTACTTTTCGAGTGTCAGCCACCACTTGTCTCCAACTCTACTAGCACCACCGTATCCGACAATGATGAGATGTTGAAGAAATAGAACGTCCGAACGCCCGTAAATATTTAGCTCGAACATGAATTTGTGAGCACCGGTAATGACGGATCACGTAAACGATTACTACTGTTGATTCGCACCACGACCACTCGCACTACGACGACTCATGGGTCGGCCGGCGACGCTCGCTCACGAATAACGGAGAAAACGGAGAGTAGATCCAAAATAATGCATAACATTTATTGACGGTAGGTGTATTGCCAGATCGAAAACATTGCACTGGGATATTACCGAACACATACATAATAATCATTAATCCTATAGGTACCATTAAATACCAATTATTGGTTGTCTAAACTATTACACAATAATAACTGACGCCTAGTCAATATACATATGTATGTATGTACCTGGTCAAAAGCAAAATAAACTCGACGAAAATGAAACCATCATTAAAGGATTCTTCGACCCAAAAAACCCCGTACTTACATGATTTTAAACTCGCTCATTGTGGACATGTCTATAATGTCGCATGGATCAAGGTCCTTGTTGAACTGCAATTGAGTCCAATATCAGCGCAAATAAAACATACATGTATATTAGGATTACCCGTAACTTAGCATATAGTCGCCTCGACACCACAGTTTTTTAGTTCTATCCCGAATAAGAACGAATTATGAAAAAAACATGATTACCTTCGAAGGAGCAGTTTTATAACAAAATACCCGCAAAAATTTTACATTGAATATTGACAGGCTGGTTGGTCTGCTACACCGAAAGTCGTGGGTTAGATTCCCATCCAAGTACAAATTTTCTGTTACGAGCAGGATTGTTTGTTCTGTGTGTGTAAAAATCTATATATGTTTTTAAAAACATATATGTACAATGTTTATCAGTTATCTGATTACTATAGTACAAGCTAGTTTAGGGGTCAGATGGCCGGATGTGAGTTGGCCAAAGATATGTACATATACAGATAAGATATTAAAAATTGGACGAATTTGAAAGATTTTAAAAAAGAACTTAAGGAATATATTATAGATAAATTTACATAGGTAAACATTAATTTAAATAAGCATGTATTAAAATATTGTAGCGCATGATGGTGGAAACGAACGATCTACATATTTTAGATTTTCTGTTAGTATAAGTTGTCATATATGTCTTTATGAGAACAAATTCTTTAAAAACACAATGAACCTTGACTGAAAATTAATCGGTTCTAAAAACCATATTATTTATTTAGGAATTGATTACACTATAGTATGAAATATCAATATTTTGCAAGTCACAACACCATATAGCTATAAAATTTAAAATAATCAGAATATTTAAAAATTCATTAATATTACTAAAACTTCTAAATTAATATTATAAAAAAGTGTATCTCATATATTTTTTTAAGTTTGTGTTTAAATGAATTCGCGTTTTGATTTGAGTACATTAATTAAATCTTTTTTTATGGCGTATAAAAATATTTCAGGTTTCATACATAAAAATAAATTTACATGAGAACTTATTTATAAAGTGTAAAAACTTAAGTGTAACGAATACATATCATTAGTTGTAAATCGAATCGTTCGTGTGGAAGTGTAATGTAAAAGTCAGATGACTGAGTACAAGAGTGGGGATGAGCCGAATAGGAAAGAGGGGGAAGTGAGCGATGAGGATGGTACAGTGGGAAGACAAGTGCAGTTGAGGGGGAAAACAACGTCGATGTTACCAAGTGTCACTTTTCCCACGGTGGGTGCAAAGTCTAAAGGGGATACGCGGGAAGGGAAATTATTCCCCAAACTGGGGTCGGGTAGTTCTAAAGTGGGGGTGTCTATACCCATACCCCCAGTATGGGTTCTGGTGTTGTTCCTGGCAGGATGGGTGGGGGGAAGCGAGTTCCCAGAGAGAGAGTGCTGCGATCCAGTCTACCCCCCCAATACTGCAACCACCGCTGCTGCTCCAGTCACGCATCCAGTCAGCAAAATTCCTGGAGCAGGTAAGTCCAGATTATATAATTAGTCTAAATTCGTTGTTATAAAAAAATTACAACATTTTTTTAATCAAAAATCTTAACAATAATTTGCAGATTTCAACGAGAAATATCCGTATTCATAACTTTTCTCGCAGGTTTTGTAGCGAAATGCTAAGGTGTTAAAATATTAATAAATTCCATTCAGAGTATTTTTCATTTCTTAAAATCAAACGTTTGGCAACTTTCTGTTGCAAACACTTATCGTGGTCAGTTACCATACCAATTCTACTAATACTATAAATGCGAAAGTTTGTATGTTGGTTTGTTTGTTGGTTACTCCTTCACGCAAAAACAGCCAAACCGATTTTAATGAAATTTGGCATACACATAGAGGGTCACTTGGATTAACATATAGGATAGTTTTCATAGCAATTTTACCGTGGGATCGGAATTTACGCGGGAATAACATATACGCGTATGGGTATAGCTTCTAAACAAACATATTAAAATTTACCATGCGAGCGAAGCCGCGGGTGGACCCTGGTAGTATATACATAAGTCAAAGGGAATAAATCACGTATATTTATAATTATTATAATATATCCCTTATAGAAAGTAATAACATCACATTAATATATATAAAAATAAATGAGAAAATGCAAAATTTTACACTTCGGTTTATAGCTTGACTAAGTTAATTCTGCACATATTTTTTTTTATTTTGATGCAGGGAGGCTTTGGTATCGATATGGAGATCGAAACATTTTTTTTTGATTTACTGACAGATAGGTCAGTTCGAGCTTCACGCAAAAACCATTATAGATTTACACAAATTTCGGTATAGTCGTAGTTTATAACTGAAGAATGGTTATAAGAAATGTTTTATCCCAGGAAATGGCTCAATTCCCGCAGGATAACAGTTTAAAATTAGTACGGTAACTCCAAAACCAACGGACTAATTTATTTTACTTTTAACATTATATAAAGCCCAGGTTCAGCCATGTGTGGAGTACTGCAGCCACATTTGGGCTGGTGCTGCCAAATCTCACCTATCAGCCTTGGATTCGATGGAGAGGCGTGCTAAGAGGCTCATTGGAGATAGAGTTCTGCTCAATACTAGTCTACAAAGCCTCGAGCACAGGCGCAGAGTAGCCAGCCTCTCGGTTTTCTATAGGGTACACTTTGGAGAGTGTGCGC
>DWJZ01001634.1:0-22446 GCA_018249125.1 Asbolis capucinus
AACCATTAACTTATACATATGTAAAAAAAATACATCAAACGTCATACATTTGGCAAATTACAATTTGCAAACAGCTAGCAGTAAACTATCAGCAAAAATTACACAGAATGTCGATATGGGTTGAAAAACATCGTATCACATACGTGATTGCTTGCGCAACGATCGTTGATTGAGACTGCACTTTTTGGAAGGAAATTTGCGCTAATACCTAGTGAAAAGCACGATTATCGCAAATACTTAATAAGAATTTGCGATCTACAAGCAATTATTGTAAAATTTTCGTAATCGCTTTTCGTTCACAAGATACGTAATACACCAATCGTTTTACAATAAAAAAACAATGTTCGTTGTATGATAACTATTTTACTTGTTTAATAAAAATAATATTGTAATATGATAAGTGGTATTAATTAATTGGCCATTGTTATGCTAAATTATAAGTGTATTCATTTACTTTGACTATAGAACTTACGTTTACGTTTTTTACGTTTACGTTTACGTAAACTTTGGTTTGAGTTATTTTAGAGTACGCTTATCATATCTATACTTTTATATCTTCGTGGCGAAGAAAGGAGAGACCCAATTCTGGCTGTTCAACTTCAACTGTATAAAAGTTTCGGTGTAAATTACAATAATTGTGAGCATTTTTTACAGTTAAAACTATTTCTTCTTAATCTCAGTAATGGATAGAGTCAGTGACGTGATTCAAAACTGATATCTGTACTAATATTACAAAGCTGAAGTTTGTTTGCTTGAACGCGCTGATCTCAAAACTACTGGACCGATTTGAAAAATTCTTTCAGTATTAGATAGCCCATTTATCGAGAAAGGCTACTATATATCATTACGCTAAGACTAATAGAAGCGGAGCACCATCGAAGCATGTTTCAAAATTTGTGGGATTTTTTTCCTATTGAGAGCTTTCGCTGCGTGCGCTGCGTAAACGGTTTAGGATTCGCGAAAATAACCAAGTCGTGATTTAAAGTTAACGTTAGTCCAAAGAACTTATCCACGCTTATAAAGTTGCGGGCGAAAACAAGTCTATATATGTATATGTATAAAAGCGAAATACCACTCACTGATTAATCACGAAATCTTAGAAATTAGAATACCTAGTTACTTGAAATTTAGCAGGTAGGTTCCTTATAGAGTGTAGACATTCGGTGAGAACAGATGTTACGAAACTCGACCCCTAAGGGGATAAAACCTGGGTTGGAAGTTGGTATGAAAATCCTACGTTTTTTAAGTGAGAGAATTGAAATTAAAAATTTATGCCCTGTAGAAGATGTGAAGGTGTACTAATTATGTATCTTTGGAATCTTTAGGGTTAAAACGGGGGATTGTATGATTTGTATGGAGTATGTATGGAAGTTCAAGAGCACGAAGTCGCGGGTGGCCGCTAGCAAATTGATAATACTGTATTTTAACTATAGCACCAATACCTTTAGGTATAATTCTAAATTAGTTGGTACGTGACTATGAATTGTATTTTATTAATATAATATCATATTTACGCAACATATACTTTCTTCAAATAATATGTATACCGCATATGACCGAGGATATATAAAAGGTGTTGTGTATATTTTCATTCACAATCAAACGAACGATGTCTTTATTTGCGATCGCGGTTTTGCTCGGAATTATTTCGCTAGTAGCCGTAAGTATTTTCTTTATTTAAAATTTGCTCGGATTACACAGTGCCATCTGGCGTCGCTTTATTCAAACTAAGAAGGAGAATTATCATCCACTATGTTTTCAATATCTTCTAAAATTGTTGTGTAATCCGATTAATTATTTATAAATAATTGAGTGTATATTATAACATTAAATTGCGTATAGTATACGATTTTTTATTGAAGATTTGTCTGGTTATCAGGTTTCACAAGAACAATCTATACGAATTCGGTCCGGCAATAACAGTCAGCAGCAGGCGTGTTCATGTGCCAGTGTTGAGGACCTTACCACTCTTTTAACAATTATTCGAGCTCTTGAGGAACGTAAAACACCAAAACAAGGGTTTTGCAACGCAGAAGAACTTATTTTACAATTGATAAATGCCCTGATTTACGCAACAACGGGTGGCAGTATTACGCCAGCAGGTCCTGGCACTACAGGAGGTACAGGAACCACGGGAGGTACCGGTACAACAGGAGGTAGTGGTACAACAGGATATACGGGTACAACAGAAAGAACCAGTACAAATGAAGACATTGATTATAAGGATCCAAGCTTGATTAGTGTGGATCTATTGGAGCAGGGGGATAAAGATCTGGAACATCTTCTGACATTATCCTTCGTAGACGATGATCTTCTAGACATAACAGTTGGAGGCGAATCTGGCTGAATGAGGGGCTCGCTCGAGTACCGTAGTTTTATATAGAATATGATTTTAAACTTTCAACATCCTGGACACAAAAAAATTGAAATCAATGTTACCGCGGCGATGATCCATGTAAATGATTTGAAATATTTGTGTAAATAACAATAATTGTCGATGCTCGTTGCTATTGGTAAAACTAGGTACCTATAATTTTAGTGACTGTATTTAAGATAGCAATAATTATTATTTATTAAAACAATTAAATATAGTTAATGTACTGTTTTAATATAGGACTAGAAATTTCCCTTAATTGGCCCAGTGGTTTCAGAGTTGCCATACAAATTTTAACCTATCATCCCACGAGAACAAAGCAGTTTTCCGGGATAAAAATAATCCTATAACCATTGGCCTCAAATAAGCTATAAACATGCTAAATTTCATCAAAATTAATCCATGGGTTTCGGAGCTACAATACTAATTTTAATTTGTAATTCTGCGGGAACAAAGCCATTCCCTGAGATCCCTGAGATCCTATAATATAATATCATATATCATATAAGCATTCTTGGATTTTGAACTTCGATTATGCCAAGTTTCAGCTTAAACGTTCTCGTGGTTGTTGCGTAAAGCTCGAACAAACAGAAAGTAAATCCAAAAAAATAATTTTTGATCTCTGTATCGATAACAAAGCCCCCTGCATAAAAAAAATCTTAATGTACAGAAATGACCCGGTTACAGTTTTATTATTACTATCGATACTGGTTTTATAAATGCAAAATAATCCCATAATAATTGCAAAATAATTGTGTAATGATTACATTATGAACCTATGTTCCCGCATATGTTCGTGGGGATTTCTCAGGATAAATTGCTTAATTTAGCTTTATTTTTCAATTCAAATTTGCTTTAATTGTAGTACCTGTTTACAGTTTTCACAGCATCGGACAATACACGACTTAATTTAATGTTATTTTAATGAGAGTATATATATATTTGGTATTTTTACTTTTTTATACTCTATACCTCCCAAAGACATTTGTCTAGGGGCGCATGGCTGTGAGCAAGCATTGATATATAGATTCTTAGGATATAAAAGATACAAAAATAATGTACTAGAGAATTCTAGTTGTTCATGGGCGTAGGTACCCAGTTTCTTACTTAGGGGGACCTAAGTAAGTCAGCTAGATATTTTTCGGGATTATAGGTAAATTTAATATTATGTAAAATATCCACAGCTTTATGTACATATCTAGAATCCAGGGAGGCAGCTAAGCACCCTGCCCCCCCTCGGTAACCCCATGCCTTTGTCAAATAAGAACATAGGCCGCGATCTGCTATAGACTGGAAGCACAGTACAGTGTTCCTACTGGGGAGAAATTCATACTGTTTTAACCATAGAACAATAAGAACTAATAGAAGTGCTAGATCAGGAAATGTGTATGAGGACGATGTCGCCAAATTCACATATTCATTTACCATGTAACAATGTGGTTTATTGAAGAATATTCTAAAATATACACAATATTTTTTAAAAGGTATATTTTGCTCTCGAAAATACAATAATTACGTCATTTTGTAATTAAACAACCAATATCACCATGACAACAAATCTTCACTTTTTGACATTAAATAACAATTTTTTCACTGCCATGCAATGCAGTGCAATGCAATTGCAAATGCAAAGGTTCAAAGATTCTATTTCCTGTTCTAATATGAATAGTGTAGTATTTCTAAAATATACTGTAACAAATTTATAAATATAATCAATTTCAAAGAAGTAAGTAGTAAATTCAAAATGTATTTATTTAGTTTTATTGGAATATAAAATGCAAAAACTTTTTGCCGAAACTATGAACAAATTATTCAAAATAGTGACATTTCTAACAAAACGATGACATAATATGAGAGTCCATCTAATTTACTATACCGCATAAAGTTTATTTTTACGGAGTCCGGAGTACCTACAAAGCTGTCATGTATGCTAAAAAACTCCTAACACAGTGGAAATACTTAATACTCTCAATGTGGGAAACACTATCGACTTTATGAATCGGTATCCTTTTGGCAATTTAAAAATCTCATCCTTTGGGAAATGTTGTGAGCATATAACGGTTGATTTGGTTGGAACGAATCAACTCTACCAGTAGCGTCCATTCATTTCTCCTTCGTTCCAGCATCTTTGGGAATCCTGCAAAAAATCGTAATGTTCATATTCAAAGAATCAAATAAATTCTAAGCCTGGATTTTTTTGGGTCATTGCAATATCGGAAAGATGTAATAAATGCCCCAATACAAATGAACAAAATTTTATTACGAGCATTTTTATTAGTCATATCGATAAAATCCTTTTTATTACTTCATCAATCCCTAAACCAATATTTTTGACGTTGTGGTACAGTGGAAATGATTTGAAAATAAACTTTATTTTAAAGCACTAAGGATCAGTATAGCTTGAGTCTGTTTATGATTATTGTTCAACTATATATTTTAACGATTTAAAAAATATATTTTAGAATGAGGTATGAAAACTTCTATTTTGAATAGGGTTCTTATACTATCATTTTTACATGTTAAAACCGCACAACGCGGCAAAAATTACGAGAATAGCGCTCATTACCGTCACAAATTTCATATAACTTACCATCTCTACTAGGGTTCTTTGTTTTGTGGTTTTAACTTACGGTACATACTGCATTATGTATGTGTTGTGTTGTGTCATAATGGAAATCCATGAAGTCATAGATCATCCCCATCTATGCAATGCGAAAACAATATTTCATGTCAAATCAAATTTTATCGAAAACATCTATGGGTAAATATTTAATTGAATCGCATTTATATTCGTAACAAAAACATAAATGCTATATACTGGACTACGTTCCGTTTTAATTTTATAGGGAACTATAAAGGAACGCCTTTGCATATACTGTTATGAGGTCATATCTTATGGCGTTCTAGTGTATAACGGAAGGGTGTCGCTGTGTCCTCTTGTGGGTAGACAGAGAAGAGAATAACTATAGTTTTCTCTATCTACAGGCTTGTGCTTTGTCAGTTGTCAAATATAATTAACTTGTCAATGCCAACATCAATAATGTCAGCGCGTCAGTTAATATGAGTCCGAGTTTGAATGAGTTTATTGTTTCGAATAATTTTGAGGTTTAGAGTTTGAAGTAGTAGATTTTAGTATCTATAGTGATAGAGTAATATAGGAAAGTATATTTCTGAAACTAACATGCCAGCAATATAATAGATTGGTTTTTTCTTTTTGCAATAACGTTGAAATGACTTCTAAGGGTGACAGTTTGAAAACAAACGAATTTCTTAGACTTCGAAAGTTGAGGCTTCAACAGGTTTGAAATTTTATTTATTTTTCAATTTAACCTGTCATTAGTGATGTGTGATAAATAACGTATCTTTATAACTTAAACTACAGGTTAGGGAACAATCAAAGGACATAGCAAAGAAAATAAGACAGCGCGCTAAGGTTGAACAGTTGAGGCACGTTACAAATGTCGATCCAAACAAGGAGAAGGAATATTTACAACAACAAGAGAAGTTAGTACACCGTCTGGAACAGTTGTATACGAAGAGCTTGCAGAATGTTGGTGCTAGTCACAAGGAAGCTTGTGAAGTAAAGGAAAAAGGTAAGAAATCTTGTGTTTCGGCTCTGTTATACAAGTACAGTTTACACCTAAAGAACGATTCACTGTTTATAATGAGAATCAAATAAACAAATGAAAAAATTTAATAGAATAAAAAAATTAATACACTTTTAATTAATAATTAATAATACAATACAAATAATCTTTATTCTGTACACAATATGAGAAACAATAAATAAATACAAACAGACATACACAAGTGACGGTCTTATTGCTAAACAACGATCTGTACCAGATCACCATTAAATCATTTATTAAGAAGTAAACCCAAATAATTATCTGTATATATTAAATATGAGGAATATTAGATCTTGAGTTGTGGCTGTTATTTGTGATGTGTAATTTTTTTATACAAATTAATGCTTGACATTTATCACACATCATGGTAAGAGACAATGCTGCCTAACATGTCACATGCTGACTTAGTTAATAATATTATTATAAGTTTCTTAATAGTATTTGTTTTATCTGAGCCACATTAAACTTAATTTAAATGTCAGTGTTATGTAGTGTGCACAGATAATATTGTTTATTAACAAAATACACTCAAATCAACAAACTTAATTAGAAATTCCAGAAAAAAAAGACTTGTCTAAGTTTCGGGGTAGAGAAGCTGCTGCGACATTGAAAAGAAAAAAGCAAGAAAAACTAGATGAACAAAAGAAATTACTGGAGAGAAAACTACAGGCAAGGTAAAATTAAAAAGCATTAAATATATTCCCATGAAGGTAAAAGTCTCCAATGATAATTTTATGCTTGGGCCTATGGCATTGCCTATTCCATAGGAAATAAGTGTGGATATTTATATACAAATTTTTATATTACATATTAAAGTTACATAGAATCTCAAAATGGACATTGAATAAAATGCCTTATATCATTATTGTGGTGCAGGGCTTTGACTGTAAGAATTATGCACTATAGAAAGCTATCTTACAGATACATGTTCTTTTTAGTAAACTTGTGACTTATTAACTGAAAAACTAGGCATCTTTTATGTCATGGGACCTACAAGTAGGAAAGGAAAATTGGGTCTAAAAGATTGTATATAGTCTCCTCTTGGCGTTTTAATATTTCCAAAAATAAAGTTGCACCTAGCAGATCACTGCTAACACTACTCTAAATTTTTGTAATATTTGTACATCATACTCAACAAACTCCTACAAATTATGTTTTCAGAGAGGTTGCAAATGAGCTAAGTCGTGAAAAAATTGCAGTTGTAGCAAATGCTTTGTTAAAATCATCTTCTGGCAAAAGTCTTAATAATCAAGAACATGGGAAAGTTGACAATGTTTATGAGAATGTAATTGGCGACAATGTAGAAGCAGATAAAGAAAAATCTGAACCTGAAACTGTAACCAAAAATGACATGGGTACTCAATGGGAGTTTGAGGAATTACCTAATGAATGGGAACCTAATATACCTACACTAACAATACCACACGACGACAGTGTTAAAAACTCTGCAGATGATATAGAAAAATTTGATCAGAATCGAAAAAATAGAAGACTTAATTTATTTGCATTAAGTGACGAAATGCCTTCAAGCTTACGTGGTGGTGTAACAAGCATTCCAGATGAGAGGCTTCCTGCAAAGCCTTCTTTAACTCTTGTTTCTGAATACCTTCAGAATAGAGGATTAAGATTAAGGGAATCAGATATGGCTCGTGTTCAGAAAAAAAAAAGTGATGATTTGCAAAGCATAAAACAGACTTTATTAAAAACGAGGGCTTCCAGAACAGATGGTAGTGTATTTCCTAATATTTGTCATGTCCTTGATGAACAAGTAATTCCTGTGCCCTGTTGGAGAGCTGAGAGAAATTGTGAATACTGTTCTCATGTAAACACACATATTTCTGAACATAATAAGAACAGAGACATTAATAAGAGTTCAATTTTAAAACCATGCTTTCATCCTCCTTCAAACTATGAAAAGGCAAAATCTCATTCTAAGTGTTATGAGTGTCACAGAGGTCTTAAAATACCAGGTGACAAGTCCTATCTTAGTCATGGCCTTCATACACTGCTATTATAATTGCCGTATTATTAGTAAATCTCATTTGTTCATTGACGAATTTATATTTTACTGTAATTTTACACATCAGTTGTATTACTTGCTTTATAGTGTCATTTTTTTTATCATCAAAATATAGTTACAACAACATTGTGTATTTGATTTGATTACTTGATTCACTTACTTGGCTATGGATAATATTAATGTTTAACCATGATAGTGAACAACACATTTACTCATTAAGTAGGTCTTATTTTATTCTTTCAACTATTTCATTTTACTTTGCGTTACAACAATACTGCTACTAAGTAATCCAATCAAATTTATAATACAACTTTGCAAAATATGTTTGCTCACAAAGCATTCATAAATTTTACCGCGTGATACAGTTTCTTTCCGGTTTCGGTTGCAACAGGCCCGGTCATTTCAATAAAAAATTTACAACATACTGCCATTTTGTTTGATTATCAAAAATATCGATTTGAGATAGATATAAATACTCTTATTTTTGTCCTCGAAAGTGTGTTGAAGAATGTCATAAGACACGCATGTGCATTGAGCATTGTATAGCAGACTTTCCTATCATGCATCGTTTACGGCGCGTGCTGACCCATCAGCCCCGTGTGATACTTAGCATATCGTACTTGTATCATAATGTAATAATCCTTGTTGATATTCTTTTAATTTAATTATTACAGTTTCAGGTAGAACAAATATTGAACGTTTCACTAATTCAGACGATACCAATAGACTGCTTAGCAAAAAGAGTTCTGTGACAATGTACGATCATAATACAAGAGATACGCGAGAATTGCCCCAAAATTTTGATAAATTAGTTGTACGAGATCAAATGGTTGATGATGATGCTTACTCGCAAGCCGTAAAAGAAGCTACTCTTAAAGACATTGATAAATCACACCACACCCTTCAGCAAGAAGCAAGGAACAGGCTCGCAATTACAAGACAAAATGTAGATAAAGAGTATAGAGATACATTGGCATTTCTAAACTCTTTGCCAAAAGAGAAGTCTGCAAAATGTATGGTAAGTTATGTTAAAGATGCTGTTAAAATAATAAGATTTTTTTTATTGTCCCATTTCAATTAAATAGTAAATATAATGAAAACTAATATGTTTATACAACATTTTAGAGAACAGCTTATATGGATGGAGATAGGGAACAAGAATTGAAAGACAAACGCCAACATAAATTGCAACAAGAATACAAGAATATAGAAAAACAGAACAGCAAGCGCCCTTGTAAAGTAAATAAAAAAATGTGACTAGTTGTAAACAAAAGTAAACTTAATGATTTTTGAAAATTCGTATAGATTACATATGTAACCTCTTAATTTATTCTTCAATTACAGCATACAAGAAATAAACAATTAGCACAAGAACGAAGTAGAAGCAAATCAAAATCTCCAGTAACAATTGATTTAGACAGCAATATAATTAATAAAGACTTTCAGTACTCTTGGCTTCCAGTACCAGAAGGTGATGAAAACATGGCTATACATAATATACCTAGTAATACAAAAGATACTAAAACTGGAAATACAGTGAAATTTGGTTCTGTTGATACTTATCACGAATACAGATCACGTCATAAACATACCCCACCAACTAAAGATATTAATAACGTAACAAACAAACGTGTAGTAGAAGCAGTAATAATACACGGAAATAGCAATGATTCAGAGGACTCTTCAATCGAAACTGACACTAGTTCTGTGGAAAACTTACAATTGAGAAAGGAGAACACATCTAGAAATAAAGTTAGCAAAGATAATGAAATGGATGATGCGGAGAGAATTATAGTTTACAAAGTGATAGAGTCGAAAAAAACTAAAAATAAAAAACATAAAATAAAAAAGAAATCACAAAGCGTAAATAACAATGGAAAAGATTATGGTGTTAGTAATAATGGCGAAACTTGCCGAAACGATAATATTACTACGAACACTGTTTCATTTACACATCTTCAAGAAGGTAATGTATTCTGAAGTTAATTTAAATGTTTAACGCACTTATAGGTAAAGTCAATATATGTAAACACCAAAGTATTTTAGAAATACAAGTTATTTGTATATTTTTACTTTCAGGAATCTACAGAAAAGTCAGTGCGAGCGGGTGAGTTAATATTGTTAGTGTTGTGCTACCAGCTTTTCCTTCCTTTCCTATTAATTCCATCCTATGTTGCTTCAGATTATGTTTCAATGTTATGGAATGTTGTACTAATGTGAATCTATGGAAAACTTCAAGTAAACGCAAGCCTTGGTGGTAAATATTATAACTTTAATTGAGCCACTGACTATGTAATAGTTTATTTTAATATTTCATTTTTATTTTAGGGACAATATTACTTCCTTGTACTTCTCAGATGACCAACATGATGGAGGAGACAAGCATAATGCCAAAAATATTCTGCTTGGAAAAGAAGATAACAGTAGTAAGATCATATTTAGTACATTATTTGCAAACTTGACAAACTAATATTGTAATTGCAAAAATAATATCATAAGTGCGAGTGTGTCTTTAATGAGAGGTATTTTGTTGCAGATGCTGATAAAGGTGCTAAAACAAAAAATGGTGACAACATTTTGAAAAGGTGATATGAGTTCACATTGTATTATTAGTAGTGAAATAACTACATATAATGACATGATTTGTGTTACATTATTTTCAGAAACCCAAAAGACCTTACCGATAAATGTGCCTACGCTGCAACTTCAACTTCTTCTTTTAAAAGTGCTGTTAATGACAAAGCCATTCCTCAGGATGACGGCTATATAAAGTTAGTAGATGAAGGAAGAAATGACGCTAGAATCTATGTAGGAACGTCTGGATTTCTAAAAGATGATGCCTATGAAGTAATAATTCAATTAAGAAAAAAAGAAGCAGAAAAGATTAGTAACAGCGCATCCCATGCTGAGAATAATAAAGACATGAAAACTTCAGAGAATAGTATTAAAGAAAATAATATAAAACAGAATTCCATTGAATTTCCATCAATAAACGAACAAATCAATACAATTAAGGTTCAAAATGAGACAGGAAAGCAAATCATTTCACCCAATGGAAACCCAGACATGACAACAACACAAAGTAACGAGAAAGTAACACAACAAAGCAAAGAATCAGATATTAGCGCAGCGGCGTCGGGAGAAATGATAGTAAATGGTTCTAAAGAAGACGAACCACTAGTTAAAGCTCCAGAAGTTAGTGACAAAGGAATATCTACGACTTTCCGCGAATCTTTTACTTTTCCAGACCACATGCCTAAACTTGACCCTATTTCAAGACCAGTTAACTCTATTTTCACTCAGACAACCCCAAATTCGTCGTTTCATAGACCTGTTTTTATGCATCTAAGTTCATCGACGTCTACAACCTATATGAGTCCTCCAGAATTAATTTTACCACGGTATTTGAGAAAAGGCAAGTCTGAAAGCTGTGATGACACGTATGAACCAGTTTCACGTAATTTTAATTCTCAAAATGTAAAGAATAAAGATTGTAAAAGGTGTGGAAAATTTAAATCGCAGAAAAAAGAATCGAATGCAGATATACCTCCAAACTCTACCAGAAGCACTGATCAGAGTACAGATATACACCTCCACGAGCCATTTCAGAAATTTACAAGTGCACAACATAAAAATAGAGGACATAAATGCAAAAAAAGCTCTGATTCAAAAATGTATAGCAAACAAAAGTTCAAACGAAGTTCTAGTGAACATAGGCGCCTTAATCATGGAAACAATGTTTCTCATCAACCCATCAAGAAAAGAAGTACAAAAAATAATTTAGATAAAGTTAATTTAAATCCTGTAGTTGAAAAATATGTTAAGAAATTGCTAGCTCTAAACAAAGAAGGGTTAAAAGCTATAGAAGTTGTAAATCAAGAGTGCAGTGTTGTTAATACTCCTGGTAGTTCAGTTATTGACTTACCGAGCAATTTTATCAAAAATAATACAGTATCTAACAAAATATCATTAGAACAAATAAAAAGTAGTTTGGAAGAACAAATTTTAAGAAATATTGTATATAGAAAAAATAAAACTACAACCACAGGAATTCAAACTGAAAAACATATAAACATTTTATATAAATCGAATAAAAAACGACCTGTGCATAAAGTAAAATCGTTTAATGTCTCAAGGCAGCTGTTAAAAGCCAATAAGGATTATCGACGTCAATCAACTCAAAGTACATTAATGAGTACATCGCCAAGTTCTTTTATTACAAAAAAAGGAAAACTTGCCTGTTTACGAAAAAGAAATGCTGAAATTATTGATTCATCTAATTCTAGACAAATTGATATTAACCAACAAATTTCTAACAACACATCCAATTCTGAAATAAGCAGACTATCCAAGAAAAGTCATAATAATGGCGAAAAATTCACATGTAGTAAAATAGTTCATAAAACCAATAAACGTCACCAATCTAATGCAGAAAAATGTCCCAATTCCGAACCGTACCAGTTTCCGTGTCACAAATCTAATATAAGAACCCAGTCTTCAGAATCAGAAGCTTCTCATGATATAAGGGCTCGTCGAAATTTATCAACACCACCTATTAGTATTTCAACACAAACGAATCAGATTGATAGTGAAATCGAATTCATGAAACTAGCAGAAGACAAACTTCAAAATATGGAAAAAATTGCAGATCTCACTGAAAAATGTACCAGACGTTTGTCTAACCTTGCTAAGGTACTAGAAGAAGTTCGAAGAAACAAGTCGTTGGCTTACAGCCAAGTTTCAACATCAGATTGTACAACTGATTCGGACCAAAAATCTGATAAAAATGTGCAGACAAATAATCGAGCAAAAACTTTTAACTCCACAGTTCAAATTGAAACATTATCACATGTATCTATGCCTGAAGAGAAAAAAAATCACGATACTCAGACGTATATACCAATTTTAAAGGATCTTCCCAAACCAGATACATTCAAAAGTTCTTTTCCTCAGGAGTTTTCCACTGAAACCAATAATGGTGATGCTGATATATTCGTCGGACAGCAATTTAATAAAAGTAGAGGAAAGCCACCACCTGCGTTAAATCGAATTAACTTTAAACATGTACCTGAAGGTTTTGCGATTCCACATGAATTATCAACGGTAGTTGAAGTTGATTCTCCCATGAGTATAAAAGTTAAAAGTCATACGACACAAAGTGATAATAAACATGAGGGTTCAAATACTGAAAATATTGAAGACACTAATTTGAATAAAATCGAAAGTCCTGGCGTTATTATTCCTAGTACTTATAAAAAATCGATAGAGCCAATTGACTTAATTGATAAATTTAATGCGTCTAAAAGGAGGCATGAAACATTAACGGACACATCTGACGATTCAAAAAAAGATCCAAAAGTAAAAATGATGGATTTAAAATATTTCAATGACATAATGCTGAAACCGTTTATCAGCTTAAAAGATTACGCGAAGCAGTATAATTTAGATGAACCTGACGGTCAAACTAGTCTGAATGCAGTGTCAAAAGAGGAAAACATCGAAGAACTTAGTTCGCTGCATTCTGAAACCAGTATTCCCGATGTAGTGGCTGAACTGTTAAAAAGAAATTTAATTAGTGAGCCATTTAAGTTTGAGACGACATCCAACGTAAACTCGACTACGGTGTCTTCAGAATCCACATTGTCTTTGCTAGCTTTATCAAGAGCTCGTAAAGACAAGAAAAAGTCCGCTATGATTGTTAAAAATAAGGAGAACATGACTGAAACATCCGTATCTTTGAGTATTTCATCAAATCCGGATTTAGAAAATGCATTTCGGAGATTAGGAATGGGATGGGCTTCTTCTACATTGAAAAAGACAAAGGAAAGACTTGCACTGTCCTCTTCATCAAACACATCTAGCTCTAGTATACCCCAATTTAAAACAAAAAGCTTTAATTTTCAAGACATTCCTGAATTGTCGTCGTTGTTAAATACCTCAAATAGGGATGATGAAATGATAAAACCGCAAGTGGATAATTTATTTGAGATTCCTAAAAATGCTTTGCAGCAAACATCTTTAACCAACTCAATGACTGTGAAAGAATTTTTGACTAATGAACTAGCAAATAAGATAACATTTTCAAATAAAACCAATAGAAATTCGACCGATCAAGAATTTATCTCACTATATGAAACCAAAATACCTGATGAAATTAGAAATGAGTCTCCAAAATCCGTAATAAATGAGAAATCTGTTGACAGCATCCCAAGCGGCGCGAACAACCGTGCTCGAACATCTACTCCTGTGCAAATATTTAAATCCATGGCATATCACTCAAGTTCTAGTTCCAATACTTCTAACGGTTTGTTCAGCAATGCAGATGACTTGTCTTCTGTGAAAGGAACTTCTAATTCGAATAAGTATCATTCCACGTCCGATAAGGATGACCTAACCATTCCAAATTATAGTCTTAAAGTAAGGAAGGAGATAAATGAGTGCAGTAAAAGTGATTGATTTTTTTAATGTTTTGTTATTTATGTTTTTTATTTAAGAAATATTTTATTACTTGGATGCAATAATGAATTTAGTATTGTGAATTTTAAAACATTAGCATTAAATCATTGAGTTTTTAAGTTGTCTTTTTCATTTTGTGTTTGTTTCTTGTGTTCAGTGAGTGTTTGTAAACTGAATGTAGAGAAGTACTCGTATGTGTACGGCGGAATGGGTAGAAATTAAAAGTATATATACACAACTTCAACATAAATTTACTCTTTTTCTTTTGGGGTCTCCGAAAGAAATTAAAAGTCAAGCGCGGGATAGATGATAGGCGTAGAGAATTCTAGATGTGCAGTTTTTGAAGAGTTCTAGTCGTAGGTGTGGTGACGACCAGGTTGGTCGTATTTTTTCGATATTTATTTAAATCCTTTTATTTTGTAATTACTTTCAGGCTTCTATTTCATGCAATTAAATTATCTAATAACATTCCGGAAGAATTTTTCGGACTTCCATGATTCGAACCCAATACAGGGGAGGGTTTACGTAAAACGACCGATAATTACTTTAGCAGTTCACGTAGTTACGCAACTATTGGAGAATTTTGGCCTAAAAGCATTCATTTTGGCATGTTACACGTGCTTGCCGTGCCACGTAATAATTGTTACCCGTGTAGGCGCCGTTCCAACTATTACATGTGATGCAGACTTGTGAGATTCTAGTTGTCATTACTGCTCTGTCTAAACGTTCAAACTCAACTGTGATACTGAATTAATCATTCAAAACCTTCGTCATAAAAATAATACCAACCATTTAAATTCACTAGCTTCTACTCGCAACCACTGGTGGCTCCCTGAGCACGGGTTTTCAGTCCTAGATAGTAGGTCTAGAGCATACTTCACCACTTTCCTTCAATGTAGTTTGGTTGACAAATTAGTGGCCAACCCAAGTATCGGATTCTTTTAATGTGCTTGAAGGCCTCCGACATGGTTTAATATCTAACGATTGCAACCGCTACCAATGGCTTTACGTATCCTCATAGGCACTGAAATTTCAACTGAGTTCACCCATCCTATCGACAGCTGTTGCTTTACATTTTCGATTACTTTCTATCGAAACAAGCCACCAGGTTAGAATCGCAACACTTTAATATAGAAAATAAAAGTTTGTTTGTATTATCAGCAAGTTTAATAAATAATCCTTAACTTACATTTCTCCATAACATATATCACAAAATAATATCTTCAAAGATCCCTCTACATTGGTATGCTTGTACACATACTTAGGTACAGCAATTATTTGCTAAGATCACAGAACACAATATTTATTCCTAAGCAATATTAAATAATAACTTAGATTATCAAATAAATAAAGGAAATGAATCTGTGCCCATAAGGAGATTGAGTTATTCTCCACACAATACTGAAACAATATTTTTAAATTTCTCCATATATATTCTAATTAATCTTGAAAATAATGATGCCAGAAGGACACAAGGTTGTGACATATCTTTATAATAAAAAAGAGAAATAACGGTTGCAAGTAAAGGGTATGTAGGAGGGTAGTTTCTCCTTTAAAAGTAATTTTCAATCTAATTAAAAAATTAATTAACATGTAATTTGACTCAACATTCCCAATATTTGTAATTTGTCTATGTCAATTGACTTAAAGTCAAATGCCTCATTAAAATTAAAATATTACTGAACCAATTTTTGCTAATAAGTACAAACAAAAACAATTTCATTAATCTTTTTTATCTTCTTTGAACATATATTTAGATGCTAGCTGGTATGCTAGACCAATTGTCAGTGCAGAGACCACAGTACCCTGTGCAGCAACTCGTAGCTGCATCAGGAACACACTTGTGCTCATTTCGCCCTTTGTCTTGAACTTGTATGCACCATAGCCACATACTCCTATCAGGCCAAGTATACCTAGAAAATAAATATTTAGTTAATTATAAACTCCATTTTAGTACTCGTAATGGAGAATGCTTCGGTCATCATCAATGTTGACATAAGATAACTAAGCAAGGTCAAATGACCTTCCATCAAATGATGACAAGTGTTTGTCTATGGTTCACATTCACCCTTTTAGGTGTTACTGATAAGTATCACTTTTTCACTTTACTTTTTTTTTATGTTTTTAGGAAGATGGCAATGTACGTAATGGTAATGTATATATGCAGGTTTTATATTTTTGATAGAATAAAATAATGCTTGACAAAAATTCCATCAACAAGTGCTAATTATCTCAAAGATGTTGCACCAGCTAACTTAGTGAATACTATTCGCTCTTTGATCTTTAGTTCAGCAAAGGAGTATTCACATTGATTTGATAACTTACCTATTATCATAAAAGGTGAATCTTTAGACTTCCGCGCCAGCCGCTCGCTTTGAGATTCATCTCGATAATCGAAAACTGGCTGAGATCGTGACATACTGAGATTCTGTTACCCTGCAATAAAATTTCAAAAATATGATTTAGAGGAATATATTGTGTTCCCTAACAAATAAAGTCTGCTACATTATAGAAACATGCAGCTTGACTATACTAAAATATTAATCAAATGTTATAATTTCTATCAGTATTTTAATTACCTGCTCTAATCTCGTCTATCCTGCATCTTCTTATTACTTTGTTAAGTTGTTTATTTTTATAGAGGTTATTTTTTATACACGGACTAAAGCCATGCAACGTCCTAGTAAAGTATAAACTTCACGTCAGAAGTGCATATAGGCAGTATGACGTCTTCGTGGAATGACGTCCAAGGACAATTGAAAACTATTCATTAAGAAATTACCGTAAATACCATCTAGGTTTCCCAAAATAAAAAGACTAATTATGGATTCAATGGTTTTAAGTCAAAATTAAACTTAAACATAAAATGAAACCCCTTTTCGCCTACTTAACCAATTTTTTCCAATCAGTAAAGAATTAACAACGGGAGAATAAGGAAATACATACACAATTTAAAAATACTTCAACTTACTTATTCGCCTGATTAATGGAAAAATTAATTATATAATTTTCTACTTTTCATAACATTGCATCACAAAATTACAATCATACTTTACGATTGCCTTTGCCAAGCAAACCTTCTGAGACAGAGGAGAACTAATGTCAATTTCAAATTACAATTTGTGTTAGAAATGTCAAAATGGCCACACAAGTCGTAGACAGAAAAAAGATGTTTTCGAATCTAAATTACAGAGTAATTAAATGGTAGGATAGCACCAAAAATCCCATTAAAAATTAACCGTGTTATGCCTCACTATGGCAAAATAACTTGTAATGTGCCTCAACGTCACCAAGAAATGAAATGTTGGAGGCTTAGAGGATATGACATTAACTATTTTCATTATTATGGATCACGTATTATCAAGAAGATATCTGTATTTCGTGGTTATTAAAGATGATACTCAGAATTGTGAATTCGGTAAAAATAGGTGATTTCTATAAATAAAGTACAGCTTTAACAAAACACTACAAAAGACATCAATTTATTTTTTACCACGATAATTTATATTTAAAGAACATCTAAAGGCTATATCAAAAATTTGATTAAAAATGCAAATTTAAAATATAAGTACAAACATTTCTTAAAATTAAATATTATTTCTTTTTCGATTATTGAATATAACATTGTTCGAAGATTACAATTTAATAATTATACAAAAAAGTTACACTATTCTCTATTCAAACTTCATAAGCTAAGCATTACTTATTCAGTAAAATATATAATCTGAATTTTGATATGCATTTTTAAAAAGATAAGTTGATATAAAATTTTAAGCAGTAATAAATAACAATATTGTCTTACTTTACCTTCATAACTGTGTTGATGAACCATACCTAATATCTATTGGTCCCGTTTATTTAAATTTTTTTTATACTGGTACTTTGTAAACTAAAATTTATTTTTGTAAACTAAGAATAAAACCGGCGAATCTCAGCTAATATACTTTCGTAACTAGATTCGTCAATTATAATAAATCTTTTCGCGCGTCTACTAAAATAGTAGATATCACCCGTATATATATCAAACCACAATGCATGAATATGCAACTCGTGTTTTTCGAGACGTTTTTTCAGCATTCCGTATGAAGCTACGTTTTGAAGTTGCTGAAGAGTATTGACCTGAAATTTATAATCAAAATGTGATCAAATATTACGACTAACTAACAACGTTGCTTCACCATAATTGAACCATTTACAATGGTCTTAATTAGGCAAATAGAAAACCACGGCATGGTACAAATCAACACCAAAGCAGTATTGTGTCATCAGTTATTATGGAAAGAGGTTTTAAATCGACAGAATGTTGTGTACCTGGGAAAGTTTGTCTTCTATACTGAATTTATTGTCAGGGTCAATGTAAGCTACGAATTTTCTTTGTGGAGTTTCACCGATGAATAACATTGGCTTAGAAAAATCCCCATTCATTTTTAAGAATTTATCTAGACTGGTTTGTCCATGAGAACAAAGCCACGATTTTAATGGAGAAAGCCGCCGTTGTTCCTGAAAGA
This sequence comes from Asbolis capucinus, assembly GCA_018249125.1. Taxonomy (NCBI): domain Eukaryota; kingdom Metazoa; phylum Arthropoda; class Insecta; order Lepidoptera; family Hesperiidae; genus Asbolis; species Asbolis capucinus. Next base: position 18,988 of record DWJZ01001634.1, read on the forward strand.
AAATGTTATTTATAAAATTTTGTTCGCATATCGTATCAAAATCAATGTTACAAATTTAAAAGTAAAAAATGTTTTAATATTACTTGAAACTTACTACACTAGATTCTGTTTTACTTTTTAGTTTGTAAAGGAGATTCATAGCTTTACAATCACTGTGCCCACACACAATTACGTGCCTAATATCATTGACTACACAACTTAATTCTAATCCAGCTGGTTCACAACTGGTCATTTCATCAATAAAATATTGAGAATGTGGTATCAGGTTTCCGGCATTTCTCACTGAAAGTTTTTTATAAATTAATAATTTATTAATTAGCAACACAATATAATAAAGGTTACTTTGCTTTGTGTTATTTACCAACAAACATGTCTCCAACTGAAGTTTCTGTAAACCTTGTTGGAATCATTCTGCTGTCCATACAAGTGTAGAAAACTGCCTTTGGCTGTATTGTTGAAAAGTAAAATTAATTATATTTCAGCGTACATGCAAGTTAGGATACTTTAAAAAATATCAATATTAAAATATTTTGTACTCCGTAGTTACCTTATAGACAATTTATGTTCTAATTAAAATTTTCTTAAATCTATAAAACTAATCGAAAAAGTTTCCACATAATAAGGTACACTGTGTTAAAATTTAATTTCAGTTCTTTGGATCTCATTGGATGACAGATGAAGGTGGGTAAGTTAATAAAATTACTCTTTTATATTTAGTGTCAGTGTCACTAATAGTCTCGTCAACGTCAGAAAATAAGAAATCAAGGCTTTGTCTGTTGTCAAAAAGACAGTTGCCAAAAAGAGGTCATTTCGGTTTCTTCGACATTTAATTAAAATTGAAAGACTGAAACGAAAATAGTATCAGGAATAACTATATACACGAGTTAAGTGTATTTTTAGTAACAAAAACACTAATTAAATGTTGTCACATACTCTTGATTGCAATTGTCAGTGAGGTGTAAAGTACAAGGTTAGTACCAGCTATATTGTCGATTTTACGTACCACCGGGTTGTCTTTTACTTCTTGAAACTGCTTAACCATGGTAGCTCGATCCAGTACTCGGTATCTCATAATGCCTCGTAAAATTCTTTCCATTTTATTAGTTGGAGATACCTCCTTAGCCTTATACGGCTAAATTAGGGAGAGAAAAGCGGTTAAGCGTACATGTATTTACTTTTTGACAGTTGTGACCTTGGAGAGCTTAGAAGCTTATCGCGGTTGCCCTCGTGTTTTTAATTTGAGTAAATTAATAATTATACAGGCGTTAACACCGCCAAGGGCGGAAGAGAATACGTTTTTAACCACAGACATTCGCTGATAACAACATGAATGTGTAGGACTAATCAGGCGAAAATATCGCGATGAAATTTGTTTGCTTACGAAGATATGATTTAAAGTACCTTTACTTACCAAACACTGTTATTAATTTAAATTATTTATGTTTGTTAAAGATGAATGCTGAAAGTATCATAGGTGATGGAAGTAAAATGGGGAGTAGCACTCTCCCTCCAAACCATAGGTTTCTGGAGCCAGAAAAAGTTGTCAAAACAATTACTGACATGGCAATCTGGGAAAAGTCTGAAGCTTACATGGAATACACGGGATTTATTGCAACACTTAATGAAGCAATTAAATCAAAACCACTCTCAGTAGACTGCAAAATATCAGAAAATGTGACTAAGATTGCGAATCTTCTAGATAAAATTGAAAATTTGATTGAAGAGTTTCCCCCGGTGGAGCAGCCTCAAAGATTTGGCAATACTGCATTCAGAGATTGGCTTACAAAAGTTAAGGCCAGTAGTACAATATTTCTCCAGGAGGCGTTAGACATAAATTTGCATTTAGCCATCCCTGAGGTCAAAGTATACTTAGAGGAAAGTTTTGGAAATGCAACCAGAATTGATTATGGAACAGGCCATGAGATGGCTTTCATCATGTTTCTGTGTTGTTTGTATAAAATTGGATGCCTACAGCTAGATGATAATGTAGCAACAGTGTTCATAATATTCAATAAATATTTAAATATTGCCAGGAAATTACAGCAAACATACAGGATGGAACCAGCTGGCAGTCATGGTGTATGGAGTCTTGATGATTATCAGTTTGTGCCATTTATTTGGGGAAGCTCCCAACTTGTTGATCAACCTAGAATATATCCACCAGCAAAGTTTTTGGAAGATGATATTATTGATAAGTTTTCAAATGATTACATGTTCCTGTCTTGCATAAAATATATTAAGGAAGTAAAAAAGGGCCCTTTTGCTGAGCATTCAAACCAACTGTGGAGTATTAGTGCGGTGGGTTCATGGTCCAAAATTAATCAAGGCTTGATTAAAATGTACAAAAAGGAGGTGTTGGCAAAGTTCCCAGTAATTCAACATGTTTTCTTTGGATCTCTTTTTCCAATACGTAGATTTCCGCTTCATCATTGATTCATATATTTATGACTGTATTTTTATCTTTTTAACCTTCTTTCTTAGTTTATGAAAGTTGTGTTTAGTTTTGTAGCTAATAACCTTCAAAATCTTTGTGTTTTTGTGTACAAACGCATCACATGTTTTGACCCTGCTTGCTTTAATTATGTATTACAGTATTAAAAAGAATACAGCAAAGTGATTCTTCATTAATGATTGCTGGTGTTTTTTTAAAAATGTGATATTAGATTATTATATATAAATAAAAAAATATATTATTGTTATATTATTTTGGGTTATAAATTGGGCTCTATGCAGTAAACATCTTATAAGTTCAAAAGTGTGTGTTATGCCTGTCATGTTGTAGTATTTTGTTTGCTTAACATTCACATACAAAAGACTTGGAAGTGTTCATTGTAATTGACAGACAGAATCATAAAAAGTAAGAATATTAATTGACTAATACAGAACTACGGTAAACATATTTTTGGCATTTAAGAGTTTTTAACTTGTTTTAATCCAAAGAAATTGGTTTTTAGTAGCTTTTATTGTATATAATTAATTGTCAATTTAGTTATTCGATCGACGATTGAAACATTATTGTATGGCTTTTAATAAAATGTCTATCTTATGTTGAATGCATATGTCAGAATTTAAAAAAAAAACTATATAAAAAACGATACTGCCACTGCACATTTAATGTTTCCACAATATCCATCTTATTTTTTACGTAATTTTCAGCTTCATATTTTTACGTGACGTAAAAAGATGAAATAAAAACAGAATCATGTATTTTAACATTACGTAATTCATTACTTTCACTTATCTACTAAATTATTTGTAGGAACTAAGTAGGTACTTAGGTACATACAATATTTTTTTATTATCTAGCTTACAGTAGCAATAAATAATCTTGTAAGTTCATAATATTTAATAATAGTATAAAGTCATTATTAGTATTGTCATAATTAACTAATAAAAAACTGAAAATATGGTTTTTGTATTTTTTTCAAACATTCTAACTTGTTATATAATAGTAGTTTA